>JAODAL010045079.1:0-32263 GCA_025379985.1 Phyllomedusa bahiana | reverse complement strand
TCACGGGGGTGGACGGGGGGGGGGCCCGCGGGAAACAGAAAACCTTCTATAAAGAACACGGATAAATTCACCAAACTTATGTAACTTGGTGGAAAATCTTATTATTAACATTTGCTATTGAAATATTTCCGGATATTGGGCACCTAAACTTATATTGGATACACATCATTTTCAAAACTGCAGGCTTTTTGTTAGCTAAAAAACCCACTTTTATTACAGTATACTTTTCAGATAGGTGCATTTTCAATTTTACCCTTTACCCCTGTGACGTTGATATATCCCCCTTGCAGTTAAATTAAAATACAGCAACTTGTATTCAGCACGGGTTTTTGTTCCCAAAAAATACCGTTATCGTACGAAAACATCACAGTTACTGTTTTTTGACTTTTGCGCCCCCATGTTCATTGACAGCATCCTAATTTTAAAAACAAAATTTCTATATTCACCACAGGGAAATTTTGAAAGGTGCAAAAAATACCTTAAAATTATACCAAAACATAACATTACGTTTTTTTGATTTTTTGCCACCCACATTTTTCATTGACGAGCATCTACAAAAATTTAAAACACAATTCTATATTCACCACATTGAATTTAAAAGGGTGCAAAAAATACGTTTATTAACCAAAACATAACAAACGTATTTTTTTGACTTTTGGGCCCCCCACTTTGTTTTTTACCACACACAAACAAAACAGCAAATCAATTCAAAAGATAAAATTGAAATGCAAAAAAAACCTTTTATTATATCAAAACATAACATTTACGTTTTTTTGACTTTTTGCGCACCCAGCATTGTTCATTGACGAGCACTACAAAAACTTAAAACAGCAATTCATTTCACCACAGTAATTAAAAGGTGAAAAAAATACCGTTTTTATACCAAAACATAACAGTTACGTGTTTTTTGACTTTTGCCACCCACATTTTTTCATTTGACGAGCACTACGAAAATTTTAAAAACACAATTCTATTTTCACCACGTAAATTTAAAGGGGTGCAAAAAAATTTTTAAAATTATACCAAAACATAACATTACGTGTTTTTTTTTTTTTTCCCCGCACCCAGCATTGTTTTTTACCAAAACTACGTAATTCTTAAAAGCAATTCTATTTTCACCACAGGTAATTAAAAGGGTCAAAAAATACCTTTTATTATACCAACACTAAAAATAGGGTTTTTTTTTGATTTTTTCCAGCCCCAATTTTTGATGGACACCTTCATTAAATTTTAATCCACAATTTTTTTTTGTTTTTAAGGGTTTAAAATGTTTGTGTTTCCCCTCTTTTAATAAAACTTTCCAAAACTATTCCATACCTTTCCAAATTTTTAATTTCTGAACATACGAAAGCAGGGGGTGCGAGCAAAGAGGGTGACATTTATAAACAGGAATTCTCCTTCCCCGTGGGCGAAAACACCCAACCCCAGCATCTCAGTTCAAACCTCAGGCCGTAAAATCCGGGGTCACGGACCTTGAATCAAAGAAGAACTGTCCCCAATCTTTTCAGTGGTTAAAGCAACCTCATCAGAGTTACTCTTCCCCAAAAATCACGGCCACAAAGCGCCATCGAAACTCAATCCATCCCAACATGAACACCCAAATTCAAGGAAACCCAAAACCAAAATAAAAACCCTTTGTCTAAGCCCTTTTGAACAAAATAGTTGGATTCAGAACATTTAAAAGATCAAAGAGTTTTATTTTCACTAAAACCCCATTTTGGGTGATGCCTCATGGGGTGAAGGAAGGGGTAATGGGAAAATCCCGGGGGTCGGCAAGCCTGAGTTTGGGGGCTTGTAGCCTGCACTTCTATAGAAATCAGGACACCAATTCATGTGTTGATGAGGGATTAGGGATGACACATTGGGACCCAAAAGGGGGTTTTTTGAAAATTTTTGATGGAGAATATAAGTTGGACGAGGAGGAAGACGATGGGGTAGTGTAATACGGGGCCCGCCCAAAAAGGGAGAGGCTCGCAGAAGTCCGCTATATGATTCCCCCACCCAAAAGGTACGCAAACCCCGCTCCCGCTTATCGCCGTAAAAAAGGTAGGATTTCCAAGTTGGCCTTCTTAGCAACCCCTTGATTACCAGGAGTCAATGCCCCCTTTGCCGTAAAGCATAAGTAGGGGAAAACCTTAAGGGGTTAACCACCACCAACTGTCTGTCACATGCAGCGAAGCATGAGTTGAAATGGAGGAACACTTGCCAAAAAAGGCCAGACCGACCCCCGGGCCCCAACCACTACACCCCTCGTCTACCCCCCCCTCCTCCTCCGCCACCACCAAGCGTTCCTCACTGCCCATGTCTCTCAGATCTGATCGGGAAAACGTCTCCGCTTCAGCCTCCACCGTTACCCAGTACCACCAGCACCACCAAGACCCATACTACCCCTTCTCCTTCCCCTTTTTGGGACGACCTGCACGCCGTACAGCGGCCAGTCAAAAACCACCTTTCTGTCTTCCAGGTTTGGGAGCAGAAGAAAAAAAATTTTTAACCCAAACCATCCCAAACCCAAAAGCCTGAATGTCGGCATTGCCAGGCTTTTTGCCTTGGAAATGTTTGCCTTTTTCCGTCTGGTGGACACAGATGGGTTCCGCACGTCATGGGGCCCCTTTTTGCCCCCAATACCAATTTCCGACAGGCATTTCTTTGCCCGAAAAGCCCCCTGCCCTGGCCACCACTTCACTAAATTTCAAACGCTTGTCTGCATCTGTGTCCGGAAAAGTCCATTTCCCCCACCGACACAAGGGCATAACACGGCCAAGGCCCTATAAACTCTGGACAGCTCACGGGTGAGCTGGGGGGGATGTCTCTGGGGGGGGACGGTGGCCCCCTCGCTCTGCGCACCTCTTCAAAAACCGCAGGGATGGTGCAGGTTCTTTCCCCCAAGGTCCCGTGGCATCACGGCCCAGAACACCAGGGGTTTGAAATTAATCTGCCTTGGAGACCGTCCCCCCACACAGGTCGGACTTGGGGCCTCTCCACGAGACCCCAGCCTTGTGGGGGACAAAAAACCTGTCCAGGCAAGGTGGTGTGGGATAACGGGCAAATCTGCTGGCCCCCTTAAGATCGGTAGGCTGGAGCACACCCTTCCTGGGGACAGTCATGAACCTGGGGCCAGAAATTTCTAAAGAGCTACCCGGGTCGCAATGCCTGCTAAAAGGCCGGTCTGAGTTCGCCTTCCGCCGTTTGCACCCTCTTCTCCCCCCTGGCGGGGTTGCAGCGTCAGCTCGGGCCCCCCTCAAACCCCTCATTGTTGACATGGCAAACACGCGGAATTCCACCCTCCACATGCTCCACGATTTTGGGGAGCAGCGCAATGCCATTACCAATGAAGAAAACATGGCCTGACCAGCCGGTGCGGGCCTCGAGTGTTGAAACCAAAGTGGAGGCAGGGGAAAGACTCTGCACCACCTTTCCATTTTGAAGAAGCCACCAAAAAAGGGCATGCGGACAATCCCTTGTCAGCATGACATTGGGGGATCTTATTCGGAACGATCGTTGGGCACTCTAAAAAAACAGGGCCCCCCCCACGACGGAGGAGGGGACGGACACAGAGCGGACACGAGCCCCTTTTTTCCCCCTCAAATCCCCCAAGGCCCCCACAGTTTCACAATTTTTCCCCTTCATTGGCATGGTTCGGGGTCCAAGCTATCAAGGTGGGGGCATCGCTCCAGGTGCATCATCTCAGGCAATCGGCTGTTTTGAACTGTCCGGGGCAGCAAGGGGGGAAGAGGAGGAGGAGGTATCCTAGAACCGAAGTTTCCGACGTCCCGCCTTGGAAAAAGTTTGGGGCGAATTTGAGGGGGAGGGGGAAGAGAGGGGATCATTTGCTATGCCCCCCGACCCGAGGCCGGGGGAAAAAAGGGTCCATCCTCAAATGAGGCTTGGATGCTCCATTTCCCCCCCAAAATATCCTCACATTAAGGGCCCCAAAATGAACAACATTACTGGGGGCCACCCTCCTGGATCCCCGGTACAAAAAAACCAGCACTTTTCCCTTTCCCCCCACCCAAATAGGAGAGTAAATGAGGAAATGGAGACCTCTATTGATCAACTGGAAAATCTGTTGCGTCTGCTTTAGTCCCAAATGTCAGGTGGAACAACATCAGCGACGTGACACAGTAGAGGCCCAATAGGCGTACGGGGACAGCGGAAGGGGGCGGAACCTAATGGGTACCTTGGGGAATCTTTGTTTCCACCCCCAAGCCATGCAAAACAGGGCACCATCCAAAACCAGAGATCAGCTTTTAAATCATGGGGCACACTTTTCTGCGCCAAAACCGAGTTTTTGCATGTTTCCGACCCAATAACTTTTGGGTACCCCAAAGGGCGAATGGCCCCCAGCTGGCTCGTCACGCCATAGGGGTGTTGCCCCTGCCCAGCACCAGGTCATATCTGACGGCCCTTCACACAGTGGGGTGTCATTACAGACAAACCATCCGGTTTTTCCAAAATAATGTGGATCTTTGACTTTCATCAAGATGAATCAGGCATGGATCCCTGATGATGTTGTGGCCCCAATTGCCGAGGTCACCGATTAGTTGCCTGTCTACTTCACATTCCTCTTCCAAAAGAAATGGTCCTCTTGAAAACTTTTTTTAAAATTATCATTTCTTACTGTAATTTTTATTCTCTTTTCCCAACAGTTCATTTGCTGGTTTTGGGCTGTGAGGAGACTGTAAAAGACAGCAAGGTTTCATGACAACACCGAATTCCATTTACTCACTTTATCTTAAGAAGTTTTCGCATTGTCAATGGTTTTGAGGTCATGTTGCTGTGAGATACAGCAATAATCATGGTCCTTTGGAACAGAAATGTGATTTATCTAAGTGGCATTTCCCCTCACAATTATTAAAAGTGGCTGAGAAGTCATATTTAAAAGAAATTGGGGTCATGTAGCTGTGAGATAACGCTATAAGAATGGTCCTTTGGAACAGAAATGTGACTGCTAAGTGGCATTTTCTCCCTCACAATTTTTAATAGTGGCTGAGAAGTCATATTTATAATTTTTTTGGGGTCATGTAGCTGTGAGATACAGCAATAATCATGGTCCTTTGTAACAGAAATGTGGCTTCTAAGTGGCATTTCTCCCTCACAATTTTTAACAGTGGCTGTGAAGTCATTTTTATAATTTTTTGGGTCATGCTGCTTTGAAATGCAGCAATACTACAGGTCCTATTATAAAAAAATGTTGTTTCTAACAGACATTTGTTCTTCACAATTGACCAAAGTGGCTCAAGGGTCATGCTTTGAATTTTTGGGGGCATTTTGCTGTGACATGCAGCTATACTACGGGTCCTATTCTATAAAATGTTGTTTCTAACAGACATTTGTTCTTCACAATTGCCCAAAAGTGGCTCAAGGGTCATGCTTTGAATTTTGGGGCATTTTGCTGTGACTTGCAGTTATACTACAGGTCCTATTCTAAAAAATGTTTGTTTCTAACAGACATTTGTTCTTCACACTTGTCAAGACTGGCTCCAGGGTGATGGTGCTGTCAGAAACAGGAATAGGTAGGACACTGTTAATGGACACATACTGCAAAATGACTTGTTTTTTGCAAGATCTTTAACATAGCTATCAATCCCTGAAATTGAGACAACCCTTTTTAATACAATGAAAAAAAGAGAAACAAAGACAGGGTGGGATTCCATCCTTTTTAAAAATTGTTTTCTAGAATTAAAGTACTAAAAAATTTGCATGTACAAAATCGCGGGTTAAAAAAATTTCCTCTGAATTGTACAAGGGAGGTACAGGAAAACTTGACCAGATGTAGGTTATTCAGAGGACATGGAGTATGGAGCACGGACAGAGAACAAAGTACAGAGACCATTTCCTCCAGCACGTTGAGTAAAATGAGAAAAAGAATGCCAAGAAAAGGGCACCGGGGTTGTAACAGGAGCGTTAACCCCAGTATTTCCAAGTGAAGCTCAATTGGTCCACCCCTCGTACGGAGGGGCAAGCGCAAACCCAGGTATTGACTGTGTACAGAGGAAGGCAGGAGTTCTCACACTACCGCTTCCGCACTCTGCTTCAGCACGACAGTTTTCGATGCTGCGTCATCAGGCATTTTAACCTGCATTTTAATAGATGACGGACGCCAGCCTGGGCTTTCACCGCACCCCCCTGTAACTCTGGCCCTGGGTTTTTGCTGTGGCCCATGACAGTATAGTCAATGTCCAGTTTAACTAAAATGGTGGTTTGAAAGACCCTTTTTCCGGCACTTTTAAATGTGGGGGTCATGCAGGTTTTGGGGCTCATGCTGTGGCCCAGGACAGGTATAGTCAATGTCCAGTGAAACTAAAATGGTGGTTGAAAGACTCCTTTTTTCCGGTTTTCTTTTTAAATGTGGGGGCATGCAGGTTTGGGGCTCATGCTGTGGCCCAGGACAGGTATATCAGTGTCCAGTGAATCTATAATGTGATTGAAAGACTCCTTTTTTCGGCACTTTTTAAATGTGGGGGTCATGCAGGTTTGGGGCTCATGCTGTGGCCCAGGACAGGTAATTCAATGTCCAGATCAACTAAAATGGTGGGTTAAAGACTCCTTTTTACGGCACTTTTTAAATGTGGGGGTCATGCAGGTTTGGGGCTCATACTGTGGCCCAGGAACAGGTATAGTCAATGTCCAGTGAAACTTTAAAATGGTGGTTGAAAGACTCCTTTTTCCGGCACTTTTAAATCTGGGGGCATGCAGGTTTGGGCTCATGCTGTGGCCCAGGACAGGTATAGTCAAAGTCCAGTGAAACTAAAATGGTGGTTGAAAAACTTTCCTTTTTCCGGCACTTTTAAATGTGGGGTCATGCAGGTTTGGGGCTCATGCTGTGGCCCAGGACAGGTATAGTCAATGTCCAGTGAAACTAAAATGGTGGTTGAAAGACTCCTTTTTCCGGTACTTTTTTTAAAAGTGGGGGTCCCTGCAGGTTTGGGGCTCATGCTGTGCCCAGGACAGGTATAGTCAGTGTCCAGTGAATCTAAAAATGGTGATTGAAAGACTCCCCTTTTTTCCGGCACTTTTTAAATGTGGGGGTCATGCAGGTTTGGGCTCATGCTGTTCCCAGGACAGGTATAGTCAATGTCCAGTGAAACTAAAATGGTGGTTGAAAGACTCCTTTTTTTCCGGCACTTTTTAAATGTGGGGGTCCATGCAGGTTTGGGGCTCATACTGTGGCCCCGGACAAAGGGATAGTCAATGTCCAGTGAAACTAAAATGGTGGTTGAAAGACTCCTTTTTCCGGCACTTTTTAAATGTGGGGTCATGCAGGTTTGGGGCTCATGCTGTGGCCCAGGACAGGTATATACAAAGTCCAGTGAAACTAAAATGGGGGTTGAAAGACTCCTTTTTCCGGCACTTTTAAATGTGGGGGTCATGCTGGTTTTGGGGCTCATCTGCGTTCCAGGGACAGGGATTTCAATGTCCAGTTTTAAGTAACATGATTGGTTCAAATCATACTGCCTTCTGGCACTTTTTAATTTGTGGGTGATGCAGGTTTAGGGGCAGGCTGTGGTAAAAAGACAGGGATAGTAAATGGTCTGTGACTTTTTTTCTGTGACTTTTATAACCTAATTGTGTTGCCTAAGATGTAGCACGTATCCCCTTTTGACTGTTGTGGATGTTAATTTCAGCTTCTCCAGCCTTGTTTGGGGTAATAATGAAGGTGTTTTTTGCTCTCCCATAGACTTTAATGGTCATCGCGCATAATCGATGCTCACTATCGAAAAACCTTATCGATAGCGGCCGACTATCGACTATCGCTCGATCTCGATAGCCAACGCAATCGCTCAACACTAATGTTCATGTTTTAAAGGACATGTTTTAAAGAAGTTTTATTTTGATATTTTTGTATTCCCGCTACATTGTTTGGTTGGAGTCTAATATACAGGAGAAAGGGAAAACTCCTGCTTGTGGGGATCGCACGCTATCCAAGTTATATACTTCCAAGTAACCCACCGGCTTCTAAGAATTAAGCTCTTAAACAGTGTCAGGCTTTGCAGAGGCAATCTATTACAGATTTCTTCCCTCAGAAAGATATTCATCTACATCAGCGCAGTAACAGGAATTTCAAGTCACCAGTAGTGAACTTGTAACTTTACTTGGTGCAGAAGATATAGTAAAGCTGGTTTCATGCATACAATTTCCTACAATTTCAGCAGTGTTCTTTGCGGCAATTTGTATACCTTTTTTGGGTAAAAATTCCAGTGAACACATGCTAGATGGAATTTAGCAAGGAAATATAAAACGTTCTACGCTTTTTAAATTATGACTTTTTTTTCTTCATTTTGAGTGCATTTTTTGGCAGTTTTTTTTAACTGTAGGTATTTTGTTTTCTTAGGTAGTGGCTAAGAAGTCATATTTATAATTTTTTGGGGTCATGTAGCTGTGAGATACAGCAATAATCATGGTCAATTGTAACAGAAATGTGGCTTCTAAGTGGCATTTCTCCCTCACAATTTTTAACAGTGGCTGTGAAGTCATTTTTATAATTTTTTGGGTCATGCTGCTTTGAAATGCAGCAATACTACAGGTCCTATTATAAAAAAATGTTTTTTCTAACAGACATTTGTTCTTCACAATTGACCAAAGTGGCTCAAGGGTCATGCTTTGAATTTTTGGGGGCATTTTGCTGTGACATGCAGCTATACTACAGGTCCTATTCTAAAAAATGTTGTTTCTAACAGACTTTTGTTCTTCACAATTGACCAAAGTGGCTCAAGGGTCATGCTTTGAATTTTTGGGGGCATTTTGCTGTGACATGCAGCTATACTACAGGTCCTATTCTAAAAATGTTGTTTCTAACAGACATTTGTTCTTCACAATTGTCAAGAGTGGCTCAAGGGTGATGGTGCTGTCAGAAACAGGAATAGGTAGGACACTGTTAATGGACACATACTGCAAAATGACTTGTTTTTGCAAGATCTTTAACATAGCTATCAATCCCTACATTGTTTGGTTGGAGTCTAATATACAGGAGAAAGGGAAAACTCCTGCTTGTGGGGATCGCACGCTATCCAAGTTATATACTTCCAAGTAACCCACCGGCTTCTAAGAAATAAGTTCTTAAACAGTGTCAGGCTTTGCAGAGGCAATCTATTACAGATTTCTTCCCTCAGAAAGATATTCATCTACATCAGCGCAGTAACAGGAAATTTCAAGTCACCAGTAGTGAACTTGTAACTTTACTTGGTGCAGAAGATATAGTAAAGCTGGTTTCATGCATACAATTTCCTACAATTTCAGCAGTGTTCTTTGCGGCAATTTGTATACCTTTTTTGGGTAAAAATTCCAGTGAACACATGCTAGATGGAGTTTAGCAAGGAAATATAAAACGTTCTACGCTTTTTAAATTATGACTTTTTTTTCTTCATTTTGAGTGCATTTTTTGGCAGTTTTTTTTAACTGTAGGTATTTTGTTTTCTTAGGTAGTTTGTAGTATATTTTTTCCAGAAGACCTCCATTGGCAGTTTTTCTTAACCAAAAAAAACACATGTACTGTATACATGTATGCTGCTTTCTGTATGCATTTTGTGTGGTGCTATTTTTCAAATAACAAATTATATGATGGATCACATAATTTGTGATGGTAAAAATTGCAGCCGAAAAAACATTAAAAATGCATTTACTTATACATATTATTTTGAAAAAAATGCTAAAAACTGAATGTATGAATCGCATAAAAATATGCATACAGTTTATGACATATTTTATTTTACTAAAAAATGCCATAAAAAATATAAGAGTGAAGTCAACCCAAAGGTGTTCTGCTGATGGTAACTGCTTGCACGATCCTGATACTACCATGATTTGGCTGATTAATCTCCAACAAACTAAGACTGAAAAGTCTTGTTCTAGATTAATGATTAGTTCCTAAATATTTTAGGGAAAACATGTAAAAAACTTAGCGATGGGGGTGTGAATAGGGACAGTATTTGAAAATGTGTATGGGGGGTTTTCATAAAACTGGGGGTGTGGTACAGTTGAAACTAAGTTTACACACACTGAAATAAAAAACATTTATGCATTTTTTTTTCTTTTTTATCTGACATGAAATCAAAAAAAAATTTTACCTATTTTAGGTAAATTTCGGATTCCCAAAAAATTTAAATTTTTTTTTTTGCCAAATCCAAAATAATGAGAGAAAGAGTTTTTTTAAAGGGCTTTTTTTTTTTTAAAAATTTTTTTCTGCAAAGCCCAAAATTTAAACATACTTTTAAATTAGTTTTTTGGTAAAATTTTTCTTAAACTGTATGACTTTGGGGTTAAAAATTTTGGGGGTTTAAACTTCTCAAAAATAATTGGTGGGAATTTTGGTCATTCCCCCTGATACAACTGGTTGAAAAAAAAAAAACTGGACCCGTTTTTTATAGGTCACCTTACCCCGGCACCTGCCTTTTTCACTTGGCCATAAAATTTTCAAAAAGGTTTTGAGATCGGGGCCCTTTGTGTTGGCTACTTCAAAACTTTTGATTTGGGTTTTATCCTTAATCCACTTTGTAATCATTTTGGGCCCAGTATGTTTTGGAAAATTGTCCTTTTGGGAAGGCCCCTTTCCCCCCAAGCTTTAAAATTCCGGTTTATGTTTTGGGAGAGGGTTTGCTTCAGTATTCCCCAACCATAATTGCTTTCCTTATGATCCCAAACTATTTTGTGCGGAAACCGCCCCTCCTACGAAAAAAAAAAACACAAAATGATGCTCCCAAACCCCCATTTTCCCCAGTTTTTTAGGGTTTTTTCCCGTTTTCCCAACCCTTCCCCCTTTTTTCCCAAAAACCGAAAGGGATGATCATCGGCCAAACATTTAAATTTTAGTTTTGTCAGCCCACGGGACATGTCCCCAAAAAATTTTGTAGGTCTTTGTGCTTTTTGAAACATTAAATAAAAAATTTTCACCCCAATTTTGATACAATCCCTTCCACCAGCATCTTCACAAGGTTTTTTTTTCCCTTTGGGTTGATATGCAAAATTTTTGGTTTTCAAAGCACTTTCATTTTTCGGGAGAAAACAAAAACCTTTTTCTTCTTCGGTATGAGGGCGGGGACTTTACCCATTTTTTTTCCCATTTTTTTAAAATTTGGTTTTCTACCGGGATGAACAGGCACCTTCAGGTTTTTGGGAAAATGCACCCAAGATAAACCCAACTTCGGGAAATTTCCACAATTCCTTTCCTGAATTTTGGGCTGATTTTTTTTAGATTTTCCGGAAGCAGTGTGTTTCTGCGTGAAATTATAAATCATCCACAGTGTTTTCCCCAAATAAACCAGAAGCTTCCAAAGAAAGACATCATCATATGGGCTTCCCCAAAATTTTTTAAGGCAAGAAATTCCTTTTGTATAAAAATTTTTTGACCTTGCAGAAAGTAATAAAAATGCCTTAAAAAATTCTCTCTTTCTCTTTATTCTGGCATTTTGCAAATATAAAATTTTTTGGCAAACCTAACGACCAAAAAGGGTTTAAGGGTTTTATTTGATTTCTTGTAAAAATAATGAAAAAAAAAATTAAATTTAGGGGTCTTTTTATATAGTGTAAATGTAAACTTCTGGTTTCAACTATATACCTTGCAGAATATAGCAAAACATATCTTTGTCACGTATCTGTGGCACATATCTTTGGGTGCATACCCTTTTGGCTTTTCCCAAAAGGGTGCAGTTTTTTTGGCGCTTAATGTCCCAAATGTTTGGATGTAACTTTTCCCTTCCACCCTTTTAAAACAGGGCAGACGGGGTTTTTTTTTTTTGGGCCCTCAAATAAACACCCAAAAACTGGCACAGCTCTGTAAAATGTGTCCAAAACCAAAGGGGTAAGTTCACACGTCTGACTTTTCCAGTTGGAAAAATCTGATTTGGCGACACCTTAAGATAGATGGTATTCGCCTTTTTTTTTTGGACGGCAGTTACCCCCGAAATCACTCCTCAAAAATGTAGCCCAAAAGAGGGCCCAAAAAAAAAATTAAAAATTTTTTAATTTTTTTTTTTTTTTTAAATTAGGAAAATTTGAGCTTTTTTTCCCGCGTGTGGGGTTTACATTTGGGGACTGGCCTTTCAAACAAATGGCAATTAAATTATACAAGGTTTTTAATGAGAAATTCAATGCGACATCCACATTGCTTTCTTTGTTAAAATCTATCATGTCAATTTTTCCCCCAAAGTGACAAAAAGGGGAAATTTAAAAACTCATTCCCTTTTTTTGGGTTAAAATTATATTTACAGTCTATGGGAAAAATTGGATCATTCAAAAAATAATTAAATAAGCAATTTTTTGGGGGTTTTTCCCATTTAATTTAAAAATTAAAAAAACCAAAAGGGAAACTGACACAAGCACCAGTTTATACCATTATCCACTTTCATTTTTCAGGGAACTGCAGCTCTCAAGCAGACTAGCAAGCACTGCTGTTTTAACACTGCTTCTACTGTCAAACAATCCCTAGGCACATTATTTGACACGGATTTTGCTCATTCCTGTGATTTCCTTGCAGGCTGTTAGGTCATTTGGCTGGCTTTGCTTGTAATCCTCTCTGGATCACTAACCGATCTTCCTTCTGGCCCGAATTGTGACTCGAGCTCCTTTCATGGGGTTTGGGACCAAAAAGGGAAAAAGCGCTTTTTGTAAAACCCTTTTCAAGCCCCCGTAAAGCCTCATTTTTTGTTCCTTTGGGGCAATATTAGATTTATCTCCATGGTAACCAAAGCATTGTCATTTCTTGCTATTTTCAATCAATGATCTAATGATGGTTACTTGTAACCAAGCTATATAGGGAAAGACAGAAGCTTACAAAGTCCCAGCCAATTTTTTATTGAAGGGGCTTCTGTACATGAAAATTCAATTTTAAAAGACTTTAGAGGAAAATATCCTTTCTCATAATGCATCATAGGTGGTACCCCTTTTCAACTTTTTTTAAAAACCAAAACCCCCAGTTTAAGGGGGGTAAATAGAGAAAACCCGAGCCCCCCTAGGGAAACATTTGGGTTTCCCCCCCCCAAAACCTTTTTCCAAAACCCCAAACATTCACCGGGGCCTTTTTTTAAAAAAGCAGTTACTAGATATTACAAGGGGGGGGATTTTCCTCACCAAAGATATCACCATACAAAATGCTACCGAAAAAAAACCCACTATACCAAACCAACATTACTTAAAAAGTGCAAAAACATAGGGACCTGGTTTTTTATCGGCAGAACACGACCACCAATTAACACCACATAGCGAGTGAATAATACCCCTATACTATTACTAAATAAAGATCAATATACAAAGGCCAATATTACCGCCATACAATGACCATACAGTAGTAGATATGTGTCCCAGGAAAGATTTATAGATTTATAAAAAATATATATATATATATATATATATAATATATAAAAAATATATTTTTTATATATATATAAAATATTAAATATTAATTTTTAAAAATAAAAATATATATATATCTATCAACAG
The DNA here is from genome assembly GCA_025379985.1 of Phyllomedusa bahiana. Lineage (NCBI taxonomy): Eukaryota > Metazoa > Chordata > Amphibia > Anura > Hylidae > Phyllomedusa > Phyllomedusa bahiana. The sequence goes on along the minus strand of JAODAL010045079.1, from coordinate 18,829 downwards.
TGACCATATGGTGGGGAGAGACACCAGTTTTACCAGACTCTGCTTTTTATATAAGTGATTAAAGTAAAAAATTTCATTTTTGTGACTTTCAGGGGACGTTGGCTTTTTCCCCTTTTTTTTCTCCATCAAATACACCTTCATGATTACTTCTTCCCCCAACAATCGTCCCTCAATTTGGACACAAATTCCCTTTGAATCCTCAAACTTTTAAACTGCCACTTTCCCCGCCCCCCACTTTTTGTACAAAACTTCCGGGGGTGGGAGAGCGGGGGGCAGGCCCCCAAACTTAGAAAACCCAGTTTTTTCAAGAAGGGGGGGGAAAAAGAGGGTTCACCACCTGGGGGATTGTGAAGCTAGGCCTGTACTCTCAAATCATGTTTTCCCGGGAGACCTCCATTTCATAGGTTTGGGAGGGCCCCAATTTGGTAGGGTTTGGGAGGCCCTTTAGATAGGTAGGTTGGAGTAGTTAAGCCCCAGGCAGGTAGACAGATTGGTCCTAGGTAGGTAGGCATTTGTTAGGCAGATCTAAAGAGGGGAGGCAGGCTACAGGGTAGGGGTTAGATTGGGGCCCCAGGTAGGCCCGCCACCAGGTTTTGGGAAAGGGAAATGGTGTAGGGGTCCAGTAGTAAGGGGGCAATAGGTGGGGGGCCCCGGTAGGTACAGGGGGACCCCAGGGACTTGGCGATGGCTGTTTGTTTTGGGGGGACCTAGGTAGGTAGGTTTAAAAAGGCTATAGGGGGCTACAAATAGACAGGGGAGGCTTTAGGTTGGGGGTAGGGGGCCCTATAAGTACAGGCAGGGTTTTGGTAGGGTACAGTGTTTCCAAAATAGGTAGGCAGACAGGGTTTAGGTAGCTATAGGGTGCCTTATCGGTAGGCAGACAGGGTTTAGGTGGGTTATAAGGGTCATATAAGTTGCTACTCAGGGATTAGGGGGGTTATAGGGTCCCATATAGGTAGCCAGGCATGGTTTAAAGGGGTTACAGGGGCCATATAGGTAAGTAGACAGGGTTTAGGGGGGTTATAGGGCTCATATAGGTAGGCAGAAAGGGTTTAGGTAGCTATAAGGTGCCATATCGGTAGGCAAGCAGTTTTTAGGTGGGTTATAAGGGCCATATAGGCTGCTAGGCAGGGTTTAGGGGGGTTATAGAGGCCCATATAGGTAGTCAGGCAGCGTATAAGGGGTTTATAGAGGACATATAGGTAGTCATGCAGAGTTAAGGATGGTTATAGGGGCCCATATCAGTAGCCAGGGTTTAGGTGGGTTATAAAGGACATATAGGCAGCGTTTAGGGGGGCTATAGCGGTCCATATGGGTAGATAGGCAGGATTTAGGGAGGTTATAGGGGTCCATATAGGTAGTCAGACAGGGTTACGGGGGTTTTAGGGGCCCATATAGGTGGTCAAGCAGGGTTATAGGGGGCATATAGATAGACAGGCATGGTTATAGGGGGGCATATAGATCGTCAGGCAGGGTTATAGAGGGCATATAGAGGCCATATAGGTAGTCAGGCAGTGTTATAGGGGCATATAGGGGCCATATAGGATTTTTAGTCAGATTCCATGCAGTTTCCACCTAGAAATCCTCATTGAAAAGTGAAAGAAAATGATTCCCACTAATCTCAATATAAAATATACATTGTAGTTCATACGACGCATATTTTTGGTGCTGTTTTCAAAACCAATGCATGATCAAAAAACTTTGAACATGTTTATTCTTTGGTTGTATAGCACACAGAAAACGCTTGGAAATTTGCATGTACTTTAACCAAAATGCATTGGTTTTCAATGGCAGAATCCCTGTGGATTCCATGCTTAAATTTTTCTCTGTCGTGTGAACGTCCCCTAAAACATGTGTTTTCAGGTAACTTTTAAAAGATGTTAAGGTGGAGGAGAGTCTGATGTGTTGTAGTAATGAGTTCCAGAGTATGGGGGATGCACAGGAAAGGTTTATGTGCTTCATAGATCATTTGATGAATTAAACCATCTTTGAATCCCACACTTAGTTATGTGAAAAAAGACACAAAATACACCCAGAAAAAAAAGGCAACACAGATTTAGAAATGTGTTTTTTTTTTCTGTGGGAGAAAAGTGACACAAAGGGCCACACGTATGAAAACTGTCTAGGTCTAAAATACGTATGATGAAACAGGGCTTGTTCCGGCACTCGTGCTCCAGATATAATCCAAATATAATCCAAATAGGAAAAACGCACTTTATTGAGGTAGTTAAAAACAAATTAAAAATACATAGCCACAAACTTTACGCGTTTCGAGCCACCATCAGGGCTCTTAATCGTAACATGCATAGAGCTATGAGGAAACCTCTTAAATACCCCTCCCAGGAGACACACACAAAAAAAACAAAAACAAAAAACAACTGCACCTGAAACTTAACCCTTAGTAACATATCAAAAATATCAAACGTGTGTTGAACAATATATGCACATGGAAAAATAACATATCTAAAAAGAATAAACAAATATAATACTACATCAAACAAAGAATAATAAGAAGAGGACTAGTATAAATATAAAAGATCCGATCTATAATTGAGTCCCTGCGGATAACGTGTGTCGAGGGTGAGGATCCAGTATGCCTCACGATTGGTAAGAAATCTCCTCCAATCACCCCCCCCTCCCCCCCCGTGCGGGTCTATTAACCCTCTCTAATGCTCTGACTCTGAAGAAATCCAAACTACATTGGTGTGCCTCCTTAAAATGCCTGGCGGCTCCAGAAAGATTCTTTACATCCGGATGTTTTATGTCATGGACATGTTCCCTGATTCTAATGTGCAAAGATCTCGTAGTACAACCAATGTATTGCAAATTGCAATGTTCACACCATATCATATAGACAACGTATGTGGTGTGACAATTCAGGAAAAATATTGATAGGATAATTTTTACCTGTAGCTAGAGAGGGGAATTTATTACTCTTAACCATAAAATTGACACACTGCACCTACTGTCCACATTTAAAAGAACCAGTGAAGTCTACCATCGAGGCTTACTTGTGCATTGGCAGAAAAAAAGAGTTGTGCAGGGCTAAATTTAATGGGATCTTTTATATTTATACTAGTCCTTTTCTTATTATCTTTGTTTGATGTAGTATTTTTTTTGTTTTTTTTTTTTAGAAATGTTTTTTTCCCCATGTGCATATTTTGTTCAACACCTTTTGATATTTTTGATATGTTACAAAGGGTTAATTTCAGGTGCAGTTTTTTTTTTTTTTTTTTTTTTTTTGTGTGTGCCCTGCGGGGGTATTAAGAGGTTTCCTCTAGCTCTATGATTTACGATTAAGGCCCTGATGGTGGGTCGAAACGCGTAAAGTTTGTGGCTATGTTTTTTTAAATTTTTTTTTAAACTCCTCAATAAAGTCTTTTTTATTTGGATTTATTTGGATTATTTTTGGAGCCCCGATCCCGGGAACAAGCCCTGTTTCATATACCTATCTCATGGGCGCCCAGCCGGAACCCTTTTTCCAGCACCGTGGTGGAAGGATAAGGGGTTAAACCCTCAAGCTGCAGGAGCCCCGGGTGAGCGTCTATCCACTTTTCTTTTTGTGGGCTAAAATACACTTTGTTTCCCTTTGCAACCAATCAAGCACCCCTCTATTTTTCCAGAGCACGCTGAAATTAAAGAGGAACTCTATTGGTTCTATGGGCAACAAGGCAAATTTTTGACCTAACAGTTTTCATCATTGCCCCAAAATGCCTAAAAAAATCCTATGACTGCTTTTTTTTTGGTTTTTTGGAAAGGGTGAGAAATTATTTTCCCCCCCAAATTTGACAAACATTTGGTCACAGGTTTTTGGGCCCCAAAAACCTAAACAAAAAGGGTGACATGTATGAATCTCCCACGTCGGGGGCGCACCTTTTCAAAGTTTTGGGAAATTTGCGCCTGTTATGTCGGCGCCGGGCCGTCATACATATATGTAAAAGTCCCCGCGCCTCCCCAATGTTTGGGCGTAGTGCGAGGACAGGGCCGTGGGGACTGCGCCAAAGATTCCGCCGGGAAGGTAGTGTGCTCATAATGCGGTGTAAAGTCCGCCGGCCTCCCCATGTGGGGGCGCGGGGTTGGGGGGACGAGGGCATGCGGGGTGCCCTAAGATTCGCCGCCGAGGAGGTGCCCCAATACATGCAGGGAAAAGTTCCCGCGCCTCCCCATTTTGGGGGGCGCATGGGGGGAAATTAGGCCAGAAGGGACTGCGGGAAAATGTTTCCGATCGAACAGGGGAAAACGTGAAAATCATTAAAGATGTCCGTGGGGAGTTTAATCAAAAATGCCTTATAAAGGCGGAAAAATTTTCTCATAAAAGAGCTCAAACCTCAAAAAAAAAAAAAATACATACAAAAAAAATTCCCCCCAAAAATCTAGAAGGCGCCAATACAAAAACAGGATATTGGAAATTGGGGAAATACAGTAATTCAAATTCTGAAAGCTATTCTCTTTGGTGTAAAACCCCCCCAATCGAATGGAACTGTGAACATTAAAACCTTGGAGAACTTTTTGACCAATTAGAATAAAAGGCGGACATTCAAAATACAGAAAAAAGGCAGAAAAAGCTATTGGGGGCTACGGGGGTTTGGGCTATCTGGCAATCAAAATGGGAGGACTGTAACCATTAAAACCTATGGAAACTTTTGCCAACAGAATAAAAGGCGGACAGTTAAAAAATACTGTAAAATACAAAAAAAGAGCTATTGTTTGCTAGCAGGGGTTTGGCTACCCCAAAAAATCAAGCACGAGCTACTTGTCTCATTGTAGTAAATGGAGAGATCGGCGCAATGCAATCTCCCCTTCGCGCCGTGCGGAATGGAGTTGTTAAAAAAAATCTTTTTTATTAGGGGGAAAATATTCTCAGAAAAAGAGCTAAAACCTTCTATAAACATAAATCAGTTAAATACCGAAAAATCTTTGTCGGCCCGAGACCGGCGCAACTCAGAATTGAAATATGAGAATTGCCGGGAAAAAACAGTAATTAAATTCTGAAAGCCTTTCTTTGGCGGCAGAAGCCAGCCAACAATAGGGCACAGTACCCTTTTTAAATCCTAGGAGAAGTTTGCCCAAATAAAAATCAAAGGCGGAACAGTTCAAAAGACAGTAAAATACAAAAAGAGCTGATTGGTTGAGCTAGCGGGGGTTTGGGCTATCTGGGCAATCGAGCGCGAGCTACTTCTCCCTTTGGTTATGGAAGATCGGGCCAATGCAATCCGGGCTCGCGGCGGCAAATGGAGTATGTTTTAAAAAATATTTTTAAAAAGGTAAAACTTATCAGATAACGCCTAAACCCTTCTTAAAAATAAATCGTTAAATCCCAACCGATTTGTCGCCAAACCCGGGCTCATAAGGAAAATTTCAAAATTTGGAATTGCCCCGGGAAAAACAGAAATTTAAAAAGTTTAAGCTCTTCTGATTCCCCGGGATAAACCAGCCAATCAGAATAGGGGCGAATGCCATTATATCCTAGGAGGGGGAAAATTTACCAATCAGAAAAGGGCACAGTGACCCTTTTTAAACCTATGGGAAAAATTGACCAATCTTTCAAGGCGGGACAGTTCAATACAGTAAAAAGCAGAAAAGAGCGATTAGTGACTAGCGGGGGGTCTCCAGCTTAGCCAATCAGGCCGAGCACTTTCCCCATAGAGTTTTATGGGGAAAAGAAATCCAGCGACTCTGTGATTGGCTAACTTTAAAAGGGCCGGGTTTTTTGGCCAATGGGAGAGCGAGCCCACGCTCCATGGGGTTTTTTAATGCAAACGGGAATACAAAGTTATGGCTGAATAAATGATAAACTCACGAAGTTTTTCCCCTTTTGTAAAATAAAAAATCCATAATATGGGAGAAAAAAAAAAAAATATTAATTCAATAAAAACTGTTTATTTCTTTACTTTTTTTAGCCATGACAAAGTATGGGTGTAACAAAAATAAAAAAATAAACAGATTTTATTGAAATTAAATTTTTTTTTCTTACCCCCCAAAATTTTTGTTCATTTTATTACAATCGGTACAACTTTGTACTTTATCATTTATTTTGGCCAGTACTTTTTATTCCCCCTTGCATTAAAAAACCCTAAGAGCCGTCGTTTTCCCATTGGTCCAAATAACCGGCCTCTTTTTAAATTAGCCAATCACAAGCTCGCTCGAATTTTCTTTCCCCCCTAAACTCTATGAGAAAGTAGCTCCCTCTGATTGGCCCGGGTAGCCAAGCCCCCCTACTAACCAAACATCTTTTTGCATTTTTACTGTATTTTAAACTGTCCCCCTTTTAATTGATAGGTCAATATTTTTCCTAGGTTTGAATGGGGCCCTGTGCTCCTATTCTGATTGGGCAATACTCCCCCATTTGGGGTTTAAAGGGCACTGCGCTCTATTTGATTGGTGGTTTTTGCCACCAATAGAAGGCTAAACAATTTGAATTACTGTTTTCCCGGATTTTTTTATTTGCAATTCCTTTTGACGCCGGCTCGGGGACAAACGGTTTTTTAGGGGTTTAACGATTTATTTTTTAGAAGGGGTTTAGCCTTTACTGATAATGTTTTACACTTAATAAAAATAGTTTTTTTATTAATTCCCTGCCGCACGGGGGCTGACGCCCAGATTGCATTGCACCAAAACTTCCATAGATACAATGGGGGAAATACTCACCTCTGATTGGCCAGAAGCCCAAACCCCCCCCTAGCTCAACCAATAGCTCTTTTCTGTATTTTTACTGTTTTTGAACTGTTTCCCCCCTTTGATTTTTTTTGTCAAAAAATTTCCAAGGTATAATGGTCTTTGTCGCTCCTATTCGTTTGGGTGGCTCTGCCGACCAATGGAAGTGCTTTCAGCTTTGAATTACTGTATTTCCCGCAATTCTCTATATTGCAATTCCCCTGTAGGCCTCTCGGGGACAACCCTTTTCGGGATTTGATTGATTTAGGTTTATAAAGGTTTGATCTCTTTTCAGAGAATATTTACACTTAATAAAAATGATTTCTTTATTCATAAACCCTCCCCAGGCTAGCGGGAGATTGCATTGCGCCGATTCTATAGCTACAAGGGAAAAGTAGCTCCCTGAATTGGCCAAAAAACCCAAAACCCCCGCTAGCTCAAAACCCAATCAGCTCTTTTCTGCATTTTTATGATTTTGAAATGCCCGCCTTTTATTTTGATTTGGGTTTTTAAAATTTTCCATCTATAATGGGGCCCGTCGCTCCTACTGATTGGCCGAGATAGCCAAACTTCCGCTAGCTCAACCAAACAATTTTTTTCTCATTTTTTTTGTATTTTAACTGCCCGCCTTATTCTGATTGGTCAATAAATTTAAAAAGTTTTAAAGGGTTCAGTCCCCTCCATTTGAGGGGTTTTTTTCCCCATGAGAATAAATTTTCAGAATTTTTAATTTTCGTATTTCGCGGGAATTTCCAATACCTAATTTTTGATATTGCGCCATTTGATTTTTTGGGAAAGTGATTTTTTTTTTTTTTTTTATTTTTAGGGTTTTAGCTATTTTCTGAGAAGTTTTCCGCCTTTTTAAAGGCTTTTTTTTGGAATCAAACCCCTGCTGCCCGGCGCTGAGAGCCAGATTTTGTTTCGATCTTCTTGTTTCCCCGCGTTCCGTTCCCCTTCCTTCGCCTCCGTGGAATTTTTAACCAAAAAAACAAGTCTGACTGTCGGAGCTGCCGAGCGCTGCAATGCGCCGCACTTTGCCGATTCGCGATCGTACATGCCTCGGAGTTTTCGAGCACGCCGCGTCCCGCCCCGGAACGCCTACACCGCGCCCAGTACACGCCCCTTTATGTGAGGCGCAGCTGAAAGTGGCGAACGCTGCGCCTAACACCGCATCCCTGCGTCCGATAGCGGATTCGGGCCAGTGAGGTGCAGAATACGCCTGAAAACAGGCGAAAAACCTGTTCATACATGTAGCCCTAAGTCTGTATTACACCAATAAGAGGTTGTAGAATGGGGATTTATCCACCCACTATTTGCATCCATTATATGCCAAATGCTAACTTATTTCATTGTATATAGGATTGGCCACAGATTTAAATTGTCTGGAAAAAATCAATACTTTTACTTCTGCTCATTTAACTAATTTTGCCCTGTCTAATCCTACATAGGCCATCTTTGACAATCTAGATGCAGATACCTATCCATGTTCATGAGGAGTTTGTAAGCCATTGCATCTCATTGCTGCTGCCATGAAATCTATTGATACGTTTCAAAGAACTTTATTTGCAAGTTGGAAAAGACAAATATACAATGGGAGAAGAGTGGATCCATAGGACTGTGAGCGTCAGTGGCTTAACAATCTATGGATAGAAACTTTAGGGGGTGAGAACAGAACACTAGGATAGTAAACACCAGAGTGGTAGGTCCAGCAGTAGTAGGCGGTAGACTGGACACCAGGAACAGCAGACTTCAGATGGACAGGTGGCACACACTTTGAGCAGCAAACATTGGACCAACAGATGGAACACATCAAAGCACACTTTGGACCAGCAGATGGCACACACTGGGAACAGTGGATCTCAAAGCAGCAGATGAAGCACTCCAGACGTGGTGGACTGTGGACAAGCAGGTGACACACACCAGGAACAGTGGACTCTAGACCAACAGACTGACACAGACAACTGGCACAGTGGACTCGAAACCAGCAGATGGAACACACCAGTAATAGCAGACTCTAGAGTAGCAGACAAAACACATCAGGCATAGTGGACTCCGGACCGGCAACAGGACACACCTGGCACAGTGGACTCTGGAACAGCAGACAGATCACATAGGGCACAGTGGACTACAGATCAGCAGGTGGCACACAATGGGATCAGTGGACTTGTAGAAATGTATTGGGTTGATTTTGTGGGGCATTTTTTGTAGATAAAAAATACTTAGGTCAGTCATGGAGGTTTAGCTATATAAAGCAACAGGGATGTCTTTAGTTTATCTGTTTATTTCTCTACAATAATTTGCCTCTCCTGTCTAACCTCTGATTAAGGGAAAGTTTCAGCTGCTAGTTAAGTACAGGATTTCAATGAATTTTTAATAAAGTTAATTAAAGTGTCCATTCGGTCTTGAAAAACAGCAGTTTTAACTACAAAGCCACAAAACTATTAACAGTCAGGTTGAAAACCACATCAAACAGCATATGTCAGCTACTTGGTGACTGCTACATATGCCTGTACAGTGACAGTCTTTTGGGAAATAAGAATCAGACATACATTGTAACAAACCCAGTGATTTGCTTTCCTTCCGATAAGTATTGACAAAAATCACACTCAGGCGTATCTTTTTTTTTAAAGTAAATACATACCCATTTGCTCAACATGTTAATTGGTAGTCAGAGAGGCATTTGGCTAAACAGTTATACTATCTTATATGAGACTAAGTCAAAGCAGAATCTTCTTATAAAATCTGTTCCTAAAAATCCTAATTAAGTGGAATTCATCCTGAACCATTAAAACTGGTCATACAGTAGATGTCAAATGTTGCTGGTTCAATCATCTCCCTTTCATGGTTATATCCAGGATTAAATATAAATATATATATATATATATATATATATATATATATATATATATATATATATATATCTGCATTTGCAGTCCAACCTTATTACCTCATTAGAGATTACAGCACCAGACAGAACCCATGAAAAGATGTAAAGCTGTTTTTAAAAGCTGCCATCATTTTCAAAACTTTTGACTACCCCTTTAAAATTTTCTTTCAACCTGGGAGAAATGGATGACAGGTATCTTTGTCACTGTTTATTTTGACAAAACTGTGGTAGACCGGAGCGCATGGAGGGAGGCAGAGGAGAGGAAGGTGAGAACAGTAGCCGCAGGCCACAAGATCTCACCTTGTCACGGTGACTAACACTTTGCTACGCACACCTCTCATGCTCCTTCAGCACCCGGCACCAGTGAAGAAGGGGTTTGCACTTTAAGTGATGCTGGTGATAGTAGTTCCCCTGGGGCACACTCTGGTGGTCTCTCCCTCAACTGCCTGTGAAGATGGTGTGCAAGGTGCCCTTGATGTGCAGTGCAGAATGACAGGCAGGAGATGTAGGGTTAACATTCCAATCAGCAGAGGCCTTCTTTTCTCAACCAGCCTTGATATGATAAACACAGGAGAGGGTTACTTTCAAGTACATTTCTCTTCATAACCAGTTCAAGCCACTCAGTAGACTAGTGGAGGAACAGTGATTTCCTAGCAAATAAAGTCCCTTGCAATAAATTGCCTTCCAGATGAGCTATCTGGGATATCTTCAAATTGGGGTATTGGGCCAGGCCAAAGGCTAGCTGGGTCTCAAAGGCCATGAGGTCTGGTGGGACTAGAGTTACCTCACAAAATCGTGGGAATCCAAAGTCCTGTATAGCCCAGTTTGAGTCTTCCTCTCTTAAAATAAGTGTTTACTAACTCTTTTGATCCTCTTCCGGGCAGCCAGGGAATTAAGTAGTTAAATCTGCTCCCTTAACCCAGGGGCACCATAGCCTATGGCAGGGTGGCATAATGGATTGAACCTCTCACTAGCTGGTAGAACAGATGATGATAGCCCAAATTGACAGATGAATAAAACTAGTGGAAAGACCCAGAACACTAAGTTTGATCATAATTTATAACCTTGAACTCCCCCTTCCCAGTCTGGTTGTTATGACAATTCCCACGACTAGATCTGAGCGACTGTGACTGATGTTACAATTCTGCAAGGCAGCATTACTACATACACACTTTTCTCAGACATCTGCACAAGCTACTAGCATAGAGGTGAGATATAGAATAGACATTTGACATGACACATTTTACATATACACAACAGATATTGGTGCAATTATTAATAAACATTACTAAACATTCTTAACTCCATGTAGCGTATCATACCACCAACTCCTGTACACTACAAAACTAATTCCTGATCTGTGTTCCTGGCAACAGGAAGCTTTAGTCGACACTTGGACTGTGCATAGGGATGAGCAACAAAGTTGAAATCGGCACGATTTTTAGGTTGATCAGAAATTTCCGATCACGCAATATTTTATGTGACAATCTGCAGATAATCTATTACTATTGCGCTATTTTCGGCGCTTCCTGTAATTTTGGCGGCCAGCAAATCAGCTTAGAGCATAGAGCAGGGTGAGCTGGGTGTGCGACGTCATGACTGTGATGTGTATGGTTGTCATTGGCTGTAAAAATCACATGACCTCGTTTTGCATAGAACAGCGTTTCCTGTTCAGTATCAGTGTTTCAGTGTCTCTCACTAGAGCAGACGTGTGCTAGGTCTCTCTCAATACAGCTCAGCTCAGAGACACATTTCTTCTCTTTATTCATACAGACAACTATGCATTTAGCTGTGAACATTAGAATATAGGTAGATTAGAGAATTTCAGTTCTTAGGTAGACAGAGACTTTTAAAGAAGCATCTAGCGCTGTACAGCCGTGTTTGTGTGGGGGGGGGGGGGCAGATGGAAAGACAGGCAGACAGGCTGGCTTTGGAAAGGAGTGTGTATATTATGCAGCCCAGACTTTGCTTTGAACCTGCATTGAAATGGAAATTTTTTTACCACTTTTTGGCCAGCACACCTCGCACCTGAGGTGAAATTGTGCCTTTTATTTTGTGCATTCCAGTTTTTTTCAAAAGCCACCTTGTACTTACATTAGGATACAGAGATTTTCTAGTAACTGCTGGTGTATTTCATTGGTGCAAAAACCACCTTTTCTTATCTGTATAACTTGTTAATAGCTGTTTTTCACTTTGGTGCAGCCCAGTTTTGTTCAAAGAGCCACCTTGTACTTACATTAGGATACAGAAATTTTCTAGTAACTGTTCTCAGGTGTCATTGCTGCAAAAAACGCAATTTCTCATCTGTGTAACTTTTGAATTGTTTTATTGCGCTTGCTGAATCTCAGTTTGGCTCAGATAGTGCATTTGTATGATAGTTTGTTGAAAACTATCAATTCCTCGTCCTACTGGGAAGTTGTAAATCTCTGGGACTGAAGAAAGAACACTGTTGATTTTGTCTTACGGTTCTTCCACCAGACCGCATTTCACAGGTATTCGATAGAAACAATTCTGTTTCTAATCCTAGTTGGCTGTAGGAAATTAAAGGGATTTAAGAATACCTTTGATTTTCCGTCTTTCAATAAGAGACTGTCAAAAACTCTTCTGTCCCTTTTTAAATTTTTTTCTTTCTGAACATGGAGTGAAATGCAGGTGGTAAGCGAGCAAAGAGGGGTGTAGGACATGGAGGCAGAGGTACGAGAGAAGGTGCTCCTTCCAGTGCAAGCCAGCGGATCATCGGTTGCAGGACCGTCAAGCCTGTCATCGCTGGTTGTGTGCCCTGTGAATTCGTATACGAAAGTCTGCATGTGTCGTCAGCAGGGGTTATAGAACCTGCATGCTGTGGTCCAGGACAGGGATAGTCAATGTCCAGTTTAACTAAAATGATGGTTGAAAGACTCCTTTTTCCGGCACTTTTTAATCTGTGGGTCATGCAGGTTTAATGGTCATACTGTGGTACAGGACAGGTATAGTCTATGTTCAGTTCAACTAAAATGGTGGTTGAAAGACTCCTTTTTCTGGCACTTTTTAATCTGTGGGTCAGACAGGTCTAATGCTCATTCTGCGGTCCAGGAAAGGGATAGTCAATGTCCAGTTGAACTAAATAGGTGGTTCAAATACTACTTTCGTTCCGACACTTTTTAATCTGTGGGTCAAGCAGGTTTGGGGTCATGCTGCGGTCCAAGGCAGCATAGTCAAGTGTCCAGTTCAAGTAAAATGGTGGTTCAAAAGACTCTTTTTCGGCACTTTTTCATCTGGGGTCATGCAGTTTGGGTTTGCTGTGGCCAAAACTGCATAGTCATGTCCAGTTCAACTTTAAATTGTGGTTCAAAGACTCCTTTCCGACACTTAATCTGTGGGTCAGACAGGTTAAGGTCATGCTGCGGTCCAAGGACAATGCATAGTCAATGTCCAGTTCAACTAAAATGGTGGTTCAAAGACTCCTTTTTCCAGCACTTTTTAATCTGTGGGTCAAACTGGTTTATGGGTCACGCTGCGGTCCAGGACAAGCATAGTCATGTCCAGTTCAAACTAAAATGGTGGTTCAAAGACTATCCTTTTTCCGTCACTTTTTAATCTGTGGTCAGACAGGTTTTAATTCATACTGCGGTCCAGGAAGGTATATCAATTCCGTTCAACTAAAATGGTGGTTGAAAGACTCCTTTTTTTCCGACACTTTTTAATCTGTGGGTCAGACAGGTTTAAGGGTTATGCTGAGGTCCAGGATAGGGATAGTCTATGTCCAGTTAAACTAAAATGGTGGTTGAAAGACTCCTTTTTCCGGCACTTTTTAATCTGTGGGTCATGCAGGTTTGAGGGTCATGCTGCGGTACAGGACAGGTATAGTCAATGTCTAATTCAACTAAAATGGTGGTTCAAAGAATCCTTTTTCCAGCACTTTTTAATCTGCGTGTCATGCTGCGTTCCAAGACAGGGATAGTAAATGTCCAGTTCAAGTAAAATGATGGTTCAAATAGTACTGCCTTCTGGCATTTTTTAATTTGTGGATCATGCAGGTTTAAGGGTCATGCTGTGGTACAAGACAGGGATAGTGAATGGTGTGTGATTTTTTTTCTGTGGCTTTTATAACCTAAAGTGTGTTGCCTAAGATGTAGCACGTATCCAGTTTACTGTTGTGGATGTTAATTCCAGCTTCTCCAGCCCTGTTGGGTGTAAGAATGAAGGGTGTTGTTCCTCCCCCATAGACTTTAATGGTCATCGGCGATAATCTGTTATCGACTATCGGAAATCGTCATGATAAATGTCAATATTGACTATCGAATCGATAACGATAGTTGACACAATCGCTCATCACTAGGGATGAGCGATTATAATCGACAAAGTTGAAATCGGCATGATTTTTAGGCTGATCGGAAATTTCCGATCACGCGATAATTTAGGTGATAATCTGCGCATATCTTTTACTATCGCGCCATTTTTGGAGCTTCTGTCATTTTGGCGGCCGGGAAAATCAGCTTAGAGCATAGAGCAGGGTGAGCTGGTGTGAGACGTCAATGATGTAAATTGTGTGGTTGTCATGGGCTGGAAAAATCACATGACTCCGTTTTGCATAGAACAGCCCTTCCTGTTCAGCCCTTCCTGTGTGTCTCCTTAGAGCAGTACGTGTATTAGATCTCTCCTCAATACAGCTCAGCTCAGAGACACAGTTCTCTTAGTTCACATAGACAACTATGCTTTTTAGCTGTAAAACAATAGAACATAGATATAGATTAGAGAATTTCAGTTCTTAGTTAGTTAGGCCGAGACTTTTAAAGAAGCATCTAGCGCTGTACAGCCGCGGAGGGGGAAGGGGGATGAACACAGACAGAAAGGCAGGCTTTTGAAAGGAGAGTGTATATTGTGCAGCCCAGACTCTGCTTTGAACCTGCATTGAAATGGCTTTTTTTTTTACCAGTTTTTGGCCAGCACACCTCGCACTTAGGTGAAATAGTACCTTTTATTTTGTGCAGGCCCAGTTTTGTTCAAAGACCCTCCTTGTACTTACTTTTAGGGATACAGAACTTTTCTAGTAACTGCAGGTATATTTCATAGGTGCAAAAACCACCTTTTATTATCCGTACATAATTTAATTAGGTGATTTTCACTTTGTCGCAGCCCAGTTTTGTTCAAAGACCCATCTTGTACTTATACTACGATACAGAAATTTGCTAGTAATGCAGGTGTATTTCACAGGTGCAAAAACCACCTTTTATTATCCGTACACAATTTAATTAGGTGTTTTTCACTTTGGCGCAGGCCATTTTTGTTCAAAGACCCATCTTGTACTTATATTACGATACATGAATTTGCTAGTAATTGCAGGTGTATTTCATAGGTGCAAAATCCACCTTTTATTATCCGTACATAATTTAGTTAGGTGATTTTCACTTTGGCGCAGCACAGTTTTGTTCAAAGACGCACCTTGTACTTATATTACGATACAGAAATTTGCTAGTAATTGCAGGTGTATTTCATAGGTGCAAAAACCACCTTTTATTATCCGTACATAATTTAATTAGGTGTTTTTCACTTTGGCGCAGGCCATTTTTGTTCAAAGACCCACCTTGTACTTATATTACGTTTACAGAAATTTGCTATAATTGCAGGTGTATTTCATAGGTCAAAAACCACCTTTTATTATCCGTAAAAATTTAATTAGGTTTTTTTCACTTTGGCGAAGGCCATTTTTGTTCAAAGACTCATCTTGTACTTATATGACGATACAGAAATTTGCTAGTAATTGCAGGTGTGTTTCATAGGTGCAAAACCACCTTTTATTATCCGTACACAATTTAATTAGGTGTTTTTCACTTTGGCGCGGACCATTTTTGTTCAAAGACCCACCTTGTACTTATATTACGATACAGAAATTTTCTAGTAATTGCAGGTGTATTTCATAGGTGCAAAAACAACCTTTTATTATCCGTTGTAAGGGATCAGCTCGGTGGTATGGTAAGACAGGACCAGTCTTTAAATCTGTTTAGGCGAACAGGCGTTTATTTCAGCCTTGAACACACACAGCAACATAAACGTGGGCTTAGCTTCAGCCAAAACGAAAGAAAACCAGTCTGTGTGGGACACTTACAGTCCTGTGTCCAGATAAGCCTCCAGGCTTCCTTGTCTCCCGCTGAGACTGGCGTGTAGTCTGTTCCTGGGATCTTCCGCTGTGCACCACCAGCACTCTCCCAGCATCACAGACAATCAATCACACCCCCTCCCACCTGATCTCCAGGTTTACATGCAGTAGCCAAACTCTGGCCTGGACCCTGAAGATGTGGGAGCAGTCACCCACCCAACTCTAAAGACTGCTCCTGTGAAACAAAACCAACTACTTGCTCTGCAAGCATACTAACAGAAAACGTATGTCAGCAACCTACGCTGGCTGACCACCTGAAATTGCAGGTTTTTCCACCTCACCAATGCCAGGGTCCTTGGTGACACATATCTCTGGTCCACCACAATCCCTTCTGTCCTCTTACACCGTACACAATTTATTTAGGTGTTTTTCTCTTTGGCGCAGGCCATTTTTGTTCAAAGACCCACCCTTTTACTTATATAACGATACCCGAAATTTGCTAGTAAAAATTTCAGGTGTATTTCATAGGTGCAAAAACCACCTTTTATTATTCGTACACAATTTAATTAGGGGTTTTTCACTTTGGCACAGGCCATATTTGTTCAAAGACCCACCTTGTACTTATATTACGATACAGAAATTTGCTAGTAATTGCAGGTGTATTTCATAGGTCCAAAAACACCTTTTATTATCCGTACACAATTTAATTTGGTGTTTTTCACTTTGGGGCAGGCCATTTTTGTTCAAAGACCCACCTTGTACTTATATTACGATACAGAAATTTGCTAGTAATTGCAGGTGTATTTCTTTTGTGCAAAAACCACCTTTTTTTTATCCGTGTAACATTCAAATAGCTGTATTGCCCTTTAGTTCGCCCCAGTTTTTTTCAAATAGTCACCTTATACTTAAATTTGGATACAGAAATTTCGTAGTTACTTTTGGTGTATTTCATTGGTGCAAAAACCACCATTTTTTACCCATATAACTTTTAAATAGCTGTATTGCATGTGGTGCAGCCCTAGTTTTTTTTCAAATAGCCACGTTGTACGACAATTCTGATAGAAAATATTTCTAGCAACTGTTCTCGTCTGTCATTGCTGCAAAAAACGCAATTTCTCATCCGTGTAAATTCTGAATAGTTTTATTGCGCTCGTTGAAACTCAGTTTGGCGCAGATAGCGCACTTGTATAATATTTTGTTGAAAACTATCAATTCCTAGTCCTACTGGCAGTTGTAAATCCCTGGGACTGAAGGAAAAACACTGTTGATTTTGTCTTACGGTTCTTCCACCAGACCGCATTTCACAGGTATTCGCTAGAAACATTTCAGTTTCTAATCCTAGTTGGCTGTAGGAAATTAGAGGGATTTAAGAATAGGGATTTAAGAATAGCTGTGATTTGCCGCCTTTCAATAAGAGACTGTCAAAATCTCTTCCATACCTTCTTAAATTTTTGTCTTTCTGAACATGGAGCGAAATGCTGGTGGTAAGCGAGCAAAGAGGGGTGTAGGACATGGAGGTAGAGGTAAGAGAGAAGGTGCTCCTTCCAGTGCTGGCGAGCACACGCAAGCCAGCGGATCGTCGGTTGCAGGACCGTCAGGCCTGTCATCGCTGGGTCAGGGCCCTGTGAATCTCGCCAATCTGTTCTTCAGTGGTTAATGCAACCTGAATCAGCGTCGCCAATCTGTTCTTCAGTGGTTAATGCAACCTGCATCCAGCAGTCTTACCTCCTCGTCCTCCCAGTCACGACCACAAATGTCGTAAGCATCCGTCCAACATGAAACGAAGGCAGCCCAAATGTCAACTTGTGTACCCACCACTGTAGATAATCCATTTTCTGAAGACCTCTTTGATGAAAAAATGCGGTTGGGGTCAGAAGGCATTTCCAAAGATCAAGAAGCCAAGGAGGATGATTTTGTCTGCTCTGACGCCCAGTTACAGATGCCATCAGAGGAGGAGAAGGAAGCCGGTCAATCGGCAAAAATCCCGGGCGGTCGGCAACGCCTTGCAGTGCTTCTTGCTTGTAGCCCGCAGCTCCTGGATGCAGAATGTCAGGACGAGCAAGTCACCTGTGTTCAGGCTCGGACTGGGCCGCCGGGGGATCGGTGAATCCCCCAGTGGGCCCCCCCCCGAGCTCCTGGGGGCCTGGAGGCAGTGCCGTCGCTCCCCGGGGCCCGTCCACACATCCGGTCCCTGGACACCCGGGTCCGCGTCCCGAGCGTCCAGAGACCGGCCCGGGAGTTGGGGACTAATTTCCCCGGCTCCCGGGGCTGCGCAGTGTCAGCGGAGCGCAGCGGCGCTCCGCTGATCTCCCTGACAGGCTGAAGGTGTTAGGCGGGGAGCTCAGAGCAGCTGGGACCGGGCCGGAGCAGGAACCGGAGCCAGGTAAGTGGCTGTTTTTTTTTTTTTTTTAAATCTACCTACAGGGGCCCTAGCTACAAGTGGGGGCCCTGGCTAAACTAAAAGAGGCCCTGGCTACAAGAGGGGGCCCTGGTTACACTAAAGGGGGCCCTGGCTACAAGAGGGGGCCCTGGCAACACTAAAGGGGGCCCTGGCTATTCTAAAGGGGGCCCTGGCTACAAGAGGGGGCCCGGCTATAGTAAAGGGGGCACTGGCTACAAGATGGGGCCCTGGCTATACTAAAGGGGGCCCTGGCTATTCTAAAGGGGGCCCTGGCTATACTAAAGGGGGCCCTGGCTATTCTAAAGGGGGGCCCTGGCTATACTAAAGGGGGGGCCCTGGCTATTCTAAAGGGGGGCCCTGGCTAACTATGGGGGCCCTAACTAACTAGGGGGGCCCTGACTAACTATGGGGGCCCTGGCTACCTAAAGGGGGACCCTGAAGACCTACACACTAGCTAAAGAGTGGGCCCTGACTTCCTGCACACTAGCTAAAGAGTGGGCCCTGACTTCCTGCACACTAGCTAAAGGGTGGGCCCTGACTTCCTGCACACTAGCTAAAGGAGGCCCCTAACTACCTGTATACTACCTAAAAGAGACCCCTAACTGCCTGTATACCACCTAAAGGAGGCTCTAACTGCCTGTATACTACCAAAAGGAGGTCCCTAACTGCTTGCAGCCTATATATAAAGGGGACCCTAACTACCTACAGCTTACCTAACTGGGGGCAACCACCTACCTATAGCCTAACTAATGGACACCACACCACCTACAGCCTACCAACTGGGTCCACCAACCTAACTGTAGCCTATCAA
>JAODAL010045078.1:0-32265 GCA_025379985.1 Phyllomedusa bahiana | reverse complement strand
AAAACACTTAAAAAAAATGTTTTTTTTTTTATTAATACTTATGCCGACAGCGCTACACCGAGATTTCAGTGCGCCATCTCTCCATAACTACAATGGGAAAGTACTTGCGCTCTAAATTGGCTGGGATGGGCAAAGCCCCCACTACTCAGCCAATCTCTTTTCTGTCTTTTTACTTATTTTAACGTCCCCCTTTGGATTTTGATTGGTCTATTTTCCCCTCCATAGGTTAAAATGGGAAAACTGTCACTCCTATTCTGATTGGTCAAAACTTCTCCATAGGTTTTAATGGGTCTTTGTCCTCTATTCTGAGGTGCTTTGCCCGCCCAAATGAGAAGCGCGTAAACTTTTAAAAATTACGTATTTCCCGGAAATTCCCCTCTTTTGCAATTTCCCCTGTACGCCTCTTGCGACAAACCGTTGTTAGGGATTTAAGTGCTTTATTTTTTAAAGAAGGTTTCAGCGCTTTAATTGAAATATTTTACACTAATAAAAATGATTTTTTTTATTATACTCCATGCCCAGGGCGTGAGCTCCAGATTGCTGCCCCCATCCTCCATAGAACAAGGGAGAATACTCGCGTTTTCTGTTTGCTGGGATAGGCCCACCCTAGCTTAAACCCAATCAGCTTTTTTCTACATTTTTTACGATTTGAACTGCCCCCACCATTGTTTCTGATTGGTCAAAGTTTCCATGGGTTTTAAGGGTTCACTGTCCCTTTTTTTTGTTTGGCCGGGTTTCCTGCCGACCAAAAGAATAGCTTTCAAAATTTAAATTATGATTTCCTGCAATTTCCAATATCCGAATTCTTGTATTGCACCGTTGTAGATTTTTGGGAAAGTTTTTCTTTTTATTATTTTTTTTTTTTTTGGGGTTTTTGAGCTCGTTTCTGAAAAATGTTTTCCCCCTTTTATAAAGGCATTTTTTGGGAATCATACCCTGCTGCACGGAGCGGAGCCCCGAATTTCTGTTGCGTCTTTCATATTTTCCTCGCTTTTCCGATCTTGCTTCACTTCGCCTCCCCGGAGCATTTGCCCAAAATAAACCAGGTCTGCTTTTGGAGCTGCAGAGCGCTGCATTGCCCGCTCGTGGCGAGCCCGATCGACATGCCTCGGGTTTTCGAGCGCGCCGCGTCCCCCCCCGGGAACGCCTACCCGCGCCCCCCAAACCCGGCCCATTCCCCCCGCCCTTCCTGCGGGGGCGCAGCTGAAAGTGGCAACCTGCGCCTAACACTGCACCCTGCGTCCGACAGGGGATTCGAGCC
The DNA here is from genome assembly GCA_025379985.1 of Phyllomedusa bahiana. Taxonomy (NCBI): domain Eukaryota; kingdom Metazoa; phylum Chordata; class Amphibia; order Anura; family Hylidae; genus Phyllomedusa; species Phyllomedusa bahiana. The sequence continues at coordinate 31,004 of JAODAL010045078.1, read as the reverse complement.
GGGAGGGCAGTATACCCAAAAAAAGGGGCGAAAAGCCCTTTCATACATTTTGCCCCTAGTATCATGTAGCTTTTTTTTTTTTTTTTTTTTAAAAACGGGTTATTTAGAACTTAAATAAAGATACATAGATGCAATTGCTAAAAAAGGACAAAATAAATAGTATTGGTCGACTGCTGGGATCACTTCCCTTGAATTTTTTAATTCTTTTATTGTGTTAATAAATATTAGTAGATCTGCCAATGTTTAAAAGGGGGTTGTCTCACCTCCGGGTTCTAACCGTTGGGTTTAGTTTTTCATTCCGCTTTTCAAATCAAGGGGGTGGGCTTCTTCCCCTGCCGTGTCTCCACACGAGAAAATGAAAGTCATCCCCCCCCACTGCCTGCTTTCACCCCCATTCCTCGTCTGTTTTAGCCCGGGGAAAGGAGGGAAGTCATGTCCCTTTGAGATGGTTTAAAATGTTCCTGGAGAGCTTTTACCCTCCCTCCCCCGCTCCACAAGAATCCTGTAACTGAAAAAACCCGCATTTTTTTGTAAAAGTTCAAAAAACCTCACCACTATATCCTAAAATAAAATTTAGAATTTTTTTGTAAACCATTGGCCGCGCAGATCTAAACAACTTCTCTTTGAGTTTCATGGGCGACTAAACCCGACATGTCCTGTACGCATCATTTTTTTCCCGCCCCTAGTTATTTTGTCATGCCCTTTCCCAACGTAAAAATTCACCCCCCCTTTGTCTCTATAAACCCCCCCTTTTTTAAAACCACCAAAACCCCAAACACACCCAACACACACACGTAATGCATAAATTATATCCCAAGACCTAAAAAATAATTTCCTATTCTTTTATGCTATATTTCCCTACAGACATTGATGTCATATCCTAGAGATAGGGACCCGCACCTATCTCCTAAATGAGTGCTGAACTATCCCGTTTAAAAGAGCGGTGCTCGGGACTCTCCCAAAAGAGAATGGAGTTCCGATCACAGCCAAGCATCAGCGCTCGGCTAAACTCGGAACTCCCGTTCAAATCAATGGGGGAGAACTGCGCATTGCGCCCAGTAAGGAATTGACTGGCTATTTCGCATGCCCCGAATCTTTCACTTTCGCCGGAGGCAGAAGAAAGAGAAGGATGGGGTTCCTTCGGGGGCATCGCAGAAAGCATGCTCCCAAATTTCATCCTGGGGGGTGGGCCCAATATAATGACAAACACGGGAACCAAAAAAGAGTGGAAAAAAAAGAAGACGGGCGTTGCGGGGGAGACAGAAAGGGGACTTGGAGGGCACTCTGGACCAAAGGGGAAGCTTAAAATGTTCACTTTTTAATTACACCCTATAAAATAGTGTTTTGGGGGCCTTTTAAACTTAGCTATAATTTTGGTAGTGAGATAACCCCTTTTAAGAACCCGCCCGGTACTGTATTTGAAGATTTAATACGAAAGGCTTCCCTGTTGTCTTATCATTTTTAACCAATTACCTCATGACATGGTTTTTGTATGTGTTCAATGGCATAAAATGTATAGGATTTTAAATTACCTGCATGCTGTTCTAAAAAGTGCCTGACATTTGTGTATGTTCTTGTTTAAAACTGGCAATATGATCGGCTATCCTTATTTTTAGTTTGCGGATCATATTGCAATTGTCACAATTTATGAATTTTTCAATTGAAAAAGTATTATTTTTCCTCCTAAATTTTTTAAAAAATGCTGTTTTTTTTTTTTTTACAAACCGACATACATTACCCGCAAGGGGCCCCCACATGCAAAAACCTTTTTTTGGGTAACCAAATTTTGGGTTTTTTTTTCCCTGGTAAAAATTTTGGGGTAAAATCCCCATTGCCAATTGGGTTTTTTCCCCTTTTTTTGGGACTCATTATACCCCATTTTTCCCATTAATCTTTGCTAGAATGTCCGACGAATTTTATTTTTCATATTAAGAAAAAATTCTTTGAAATTTTCCCCATAATTCTACTATAAATTAGGAGAAAAGAAGGGTTATTAATTTTTTTTCTCTAACCCTTTGTTTGTCTCGGGATTAGTTGTTTGAGTGTCTTTTTTATTTTTTTTTTTTGGGGTTTTCCAGAAAATTTTTTGTGAGTAAACCCCCCTTTTTTGTAAAACCCAGAAAACTACATGTATTTTTTGGGTTTCCCCATAATTTCCCCCCTCCCCCTAATGAAAAATGTTTTTTTTTTGCTCTTTTCCTATTCCCCCATAAGGGAAAGGCCGCAATAGTGATTGACAGCTATTTGCTTTAAGTATGGGTTCCCCCCTCCTGGGTTTTCGATAAAAGTTAGTATTTACTTGTTGGGTTTTGGGTTTATTGGGCCCCCCAAGAAAATCAATTTTAAAAGTTTGTTGTTATTTAAAAGAAGGGAAAAAAATCTTTAAAAGCCACAACGCAACCCCCATAAGAATTTAAAAAGGTCGTCGATGTAGCGCCCATACCACAAAATACAGTCCAAAAAAGAATTATTGGAATTAAAGATGACATGATGTTCCCACATTAAATTAGACGGGGATGTTGTGGCATCCATATGAGCCCCAACTAACTGTAAATAAAAAGTATCATTAAACTTAAAATAATTACTTTTTAGCAAATAAAGGTTTTCAATCCCTCACTATTGGGCTGTAATATCTGTCTAGCCAACTGCTTAGACACTCTCCCATGAGTCATTGCCTGAAATTATTGGCCTTAAACCCGGTGGGAATATACTTTTATGTATTTTGGGAGCACCATAATGGTATTTTTGGATTTTATTCCAATAGGTATTTTTTACGTTTTTTCGTTATGGCTCCCAAATGTACTCCCTCATCCAGTAACCTATCCAAGATCCTGAATGACACCATAACTTATTGAGGACTAACTGGAGATCCCACCTTACAATTCCAAAATCTGGTAAGTCAGGAAATAGTTAAAGGAGTTTCTCAGTTTCTCTGTTTCAAAGGGCTAGATCTTCGCAGCCAGCTTCGGGTTTCCACTTCCTGTTTAGGCTGTGGATGTTTCAGCTCTGCTATTCCTAGCTGAGCCTGTTAGAGGGACATTGGTAATATTGGAGTTTTCACAGCAGGGCAGAAGGAAACGGAGCTTTTGAAGGGTTAAAATTTGTTAGTAACATAGATGAACAAGCTCCTGTGCTGTTTATAAGACACAGCAGGGAGTGATGTCACCATCCTCATTGGGACTTCTAGGGCAGAGATAGGGGGTTGGTTACCTAGAAAAGCTTGTGTACACAAGCAGAAGATAAGAACTGCTCTAGCTCTGAAACAAAACAAAATCAGAACAGCAATGTATTTGGATATAATCCAAAAATAATCTTTATATAGTGCCACCATATTCCACAGCACTTTACAATTTAGAGGGTGTAAGTACAGAAAAGAAAAACAAACATTACACAGAAAAAAAAGCTACTTACAGATCAACACAGGTGTGAGGGTCCTGCTCCCAAGAGCTTACAATCTATTAGGGTTGGGGTGGGTGAGACCAAGGGTGAGAAGTGCTTGGTTTACAATAGTCCAGCCATAATTAACATAAATATGGGGTTTTGTTTACACAAAAAGTGGATGAACCTGCCACCCGGAAACCCTACAACTAATTACAGATAAGTTTCCTTGAATGCCCAAGTGCAGGAAGTGACGAATGAGTATGACAGAAATTGGGGGGTTAAAGGGGTTTTGCCACAATCTCATTCCATACCTCCTGTATCCAGCTCTTCAGCTCTGTGTGCTCAGAAGGGGGCGTGTGATTTGTTTGAATTACATATCATGTGACTCAGCAGGATGATATCACCGGGCCTTTCATCTCTGTAGTCAAAGAAGGTCTGTTTATATAAAGCATGTGATAACTCAGAGGTAAAGTTTTTTCCTTCAGACTCAAGGTCCTAGGTACAAATCCCTGCAGGAACCAAACCTTTTGGTTTTTTTTTCTCTTTAAACAAAGCACAAACCTCATTGAGGTTTCTTTTTTATTTATATGTAATATTTGACTAATTACTAAGAAAGGGCAGAGGAAGGGAGTAGAGTGGAAAAGCACCTGGGGTTTGAACACTCAGTAGCTGCCTGAGAGGAGAAGTGATGTCTGACCAGGGCTGAGGAGCTCTCAGTCCGGTCGTATCCCCTGGAGACGAGCTGTAAACAATGGATCACTAGAAGAGCAGCTAAAAACAAAAACGTCAAGAATTTTTAACAATAATGAATGGGGAAAATATTTGCTATTCATTTGCAAGCTTCCCACGTCAAATTTTACTTTGTGGCAAAACCTCTTTAACAATTAGGATCTTGGTAGGCCTGCCCAAGAAAATGAGATTTCAGAGCGCACTTAAAACAAGAGGATGGTGAGTGTGCCTAAACATATGGATAAAAAATGTTCTAGAGAACCGAGCAGCACGTACAAAATCTTGATAACGGGGGATGGGAGTTCGGGTGAGAGAGGCGTGTAATTTCAGATCATCAGTAAAAGTGCAGAGAGCAGGTTTGGGTGGTAGACAGAGAGGCGCAGCACTGTGAGAGCTTCTAGGGTGAGAGTAATAAGTTTAAAGTTGCTTCTGTATTGAATGGGCAACCAGTGCAGTGACTGACACGGGTAGAGACTCAGTATAGCGTCTGGGAAAAAGCGTCTGTTTTTAAAACAAGCAAGTTGTTAGAATATCCTTTTAAGATAAATCAAGTACAGGGTGGAAAGAGGATAAGCACAAAAAATCATTCCCAAAGACAAAGGTCACAAATGTTAGTAATATGTCGTGTATTGATTTTTCATAAAAATATTCCTCAAAATTTAACATTGACAGAAAAAAATTGACAATAAATACTTGAGCTAATATATTGGTGTGAAAAGCTTTATTATGTACCTCATATCTCCCATGACCAGTTTTGTGATTGCTCAGGGCGTTTACACTTTGTTTGGGAAAAGAGAGGAACTTCTTTATCAAAAATTTGGGGAAGTAAACCCCCATGGGAAAACAACAAAATGGGGATAGACACTAAACGTTTACCTGGCTGTACAAAACACCTGCTTCTTAAAACAACTCAGTATGATAATTACTTTTTATTAGGATATTAAAAATTTTACCATTTTGATTACTTAGATAAAACTAATTTCCAAATACATCCCTTTATAAACCCCCCTATTAAATCTAAATAATGAAAAAAAAAAAAAAAAAAATAATTGGGTTTTTTAAAATTATTTTTTTTTTAAGATGTAGTGGGGGGGATTAATAGCCTTTTTCCCTATTTTTGAGGATGAAACCAACCGTAGTGTAGGCAATCTTGGAAGTGTCATAAATTGCAAGGACCTGGACACATGAGTGTTTGGGCTCCCACTTGCCAAAAGGTTCATGTGAAAAAATTTAAAAGTTCTGCATCTGTACAAAAAACTCAGCACAAATTCCTAGGGAAGAAAAACGGGAAACAAGCACAGAACAGCACAGTGTAAATCACTGCCTCAAGGAAAAAAAGCAAAAAAGAATTAGCGTGTATTAAAAGAGGCATGGACTCACGGGACAAGAAATAATAACTGCCGTATAAAGCATGGGTCGGCCTACTTGGAATATCGTTCAGTTCTGGGCTTCATTTATAGAAGAGATTAATGGACTAGAGAAGTCAAAGACGAGCAACCAAACTTAAAAGGGGGAAGGGGAGCATTTTATTTTTGAGGAATTAGCTTAAACTAAAAAGAATTTTTTTAGTTTTAGAAAAGACGCACTGGGGAAAAAATTAATTTATAAAATTTTAAAAATGGCCCTCAAAAAGTTGGGGAAAATTTAAATTTAATGTAAGCCCCCCAAAAAAAAAACAGGACATTCCTTCGGGTGGAGAAAAAAGGATTCAATCCCAAGGAGAAAACTTTTTTCATGTAAGAACTGTAAATCTGTGGAATACCGCCTGAGAGCGTCACAGCAAAACAGTAGGATTCCCAAAAAACTTAGATACCCCCCTGAAAAAAAAAAGAATATTAAAAGATGACTATATAAAATTCTAGATCCATCTATGGCAAATCTAGGGTCAAAATTAAACTTCCTTTGAGCAATGGGTTTTTGCTTATGGGTTTTAAAAGCCTTTACCATTAGGAACTGGCTTTTTTTTTCCCCCCTTTTCCCCCCACATTTTCCCCATATGGCATATGCTTTTTTTTAACCTACTATGAACTATGTAATAATTTAAAATTCTCTTATTCAGCCACAATTGATTATGTTTTTGTTTTGGGGAAAAACGTTCCTTACTATGAATTGGTTTAAAAAATCCTATCACATGTTGTTCCGACGTCCAATCAGAGTATGGATCAGATTTCGCAAACAAATCTTCTATTTCTAAATATATCCTTCTGTAGGTGAAAAATGTTTGAGTTAATAAAAGCATCCCCCTTTATTTCCCCATGGTCCCCTCTGACTCTAAAATCACAGCAAAAAAATTTGCCAAGTATTGCCTTACGTGGCAGCACTAAAATCCAATAATAAAAAATAAATAATGGGGGAGTAGTCCAAAATCCAATGGGGAAATCCACCTTCCTAAGATTTAAAAATTTTTTTTCAAATTTAATAAAATTATAATTAAATGGGACCAAGGTGGGGGAAAAATAGGAAAAAAAGTAATACCTCCGCTGCTGCAGCTCTGGACCCTTTTCCTTTTTTCACTTTGGTTTTTAAAGACAAACATGAGGTAGGCTAATCCTCCCTGTGTGTTGGGATGAAACCCGGGAAATTAAAGGGGTTTTTTCATCTCAAAGTTTCATAGGAAACATGAAAAATAAAACTGCTTGCTCTGTCACTTCCTGGTCAAGCTGTCTTTAATTAGCAATGAGCCCGTTTTCAGACTTCTGCTAATTAAATAAACTCATGCTGCAGGACCAGGAAGCTTCTAGTTAAAAAAACAATTAAATTTCGGCTTTTTCCCGAAAGATTAATAAAAAACAACTCTCATTTGGGGTTTGGTGTGGACCTTGGTACCCCCCTTTATCAATAGAACAAACCCGCAAAGGGTGGGGGAAATAACAGGTCGGGCACTTTGGGGAAACCCAAAAAAAGCAAGAAAAAGGATAAAACAATAGCTCCTTATCCCCAAAAATAATTTAATGAACCCCCCTTTTAAAAGGAGCATTTTTGAGGAGTCCAAACTGCATGGTTGGGGACTGGGGGGTAAAATAGTTGTTTCTTTTTCTCCCACCCCGGCCCAGAAAGGGCAATAATAAAGGGCCCAAATTTTTTTTTCCAAGGCCAAACTTTTTATTTTTTTATATGAACAATAGGGATTTATTTTGTAGGAAGATGCCTTTCTAATGGGGAATTGCCCGTACCATAAAAATTTTTTTGAAATCGCAAAAAAATTCTAAGTGGGGCAAAAAAAGTTAAAAACAATGCATTTTTGTTACTAAACATAAAAACATACAAATGCTTCTGTACCCTTATACATTTGATGTATACATTAAAAAACTATATACTTACACAATAAAAATCCCCAGTATGAAATTTTTTAAGCTACAATTTAAAAAAAAAAAAAGTTTCTTAACTTATGTTAAAAACAGCATGAAAGTTAATTTAAATTATCTTTACTTGTAACTTTTTATAAATTTTTTTTTTATAATAATTTTTACATTGTTGCTCTTTCACTGGCACTTTATATTTATTACACTGATTTTATTTTGTTTTAACATGTATTTATAATTTTTTGGCTTCTTGGGTTTAACCAGCTTCTGACTGGGCATTTCCCCCCTTTCTGACCATGCACTCTGTCACCCACTTTGTTGTTCTAATTTTTTTTACCTTTTTTCCAGCATATGTTTTTTGCTTTTTCTAATACAAAGGAAAATAGTAAAAAAAATATATATATCTGTCTTTCATGTTTTTACTTTTTTTAACATCAAAAGTGTCACTACAAAAGTTGTGTAATTGTGTCACTTATCTTTCACAGACATTCATATAGAGGTGATAAAGTTTTAGGGTTGTCAGAGGCAGGGCTAAAAGTTGTGGTTTGGACTTTTGTTTTTTTTTAAACATTTTATTTTGTGTGTTTTTGTTATTTTTAATACTTTAGTTTACATATTTTGCCCCCCTAATATAAACTGTTTAAAAAAAGGGAACACTCAAACAACACAATGTAACTCCAATCAATCACACTTCTGTGAAATCAACCTGTCCAGTTTAATCCAAAGCTGATTGTGAAAACAATTTCTTCTGCTGTTATGCAAATTTGGGAAAAGACAACAGGTAGAAATGATAGGTAATTAGCAAGACAACCCTATAAAGAAATGTTCTGCAGGTGGTACCACAGACCATTTCTCTGTTCTTATCCTTTTTGGCTATTGTTTTGGTCACCTTTTGCATATGTCATTGCCACGCCCTTAGAGGTAGCATGAGATGGTTCTAAACCCACATAAGTTGCTCAGGTAGTGCAGCTCATTCAGGATGGCACATCAGTGCGAGCTGTGGTAAGAAGGTTAACTGCATCAGTACAGTATCCAGAGCATGGAGCAGATACCAGAAGACAGGCCAGTACACAAGGAGAAGAGGAGGGGGCCGTAGGAGGGCAACAACCCAGCAGCAAGACCGCAACCTCCTCCTACATCCACCAACATTACCAGATCCTAGCAGGCCACAGATATCTATGAGTCTACACATACGTCAGAAACAACCCCAAAAGATGGCCCACGTCCACAAGTCAGTGTTGTACTTACAGCCCAACACTCTGCAGGGCGATTGGCATTTGCCAGAGAACACCAAGATTGGCAGATTCAACGTTGACACCTTGTGCTCCTCACGGATGAGAGAAGGTTCACACTGAGCACATGTGACCAAGTCTGGAGACGCAATTGAGAACGTTCTGCTGTCTTCAACATCCTCCAGCATGACCGGTTTGGCTGTGTCAGTGATGGTATGATGAGGCATTTCTTTGGAGGGCCGCACGGCCCTTCATGTTCTAGCCATAGGTACCCTGACTGCCATTAGGTACCAGGATGAGCTCCTCAAAACCATTGTGCGACCATATGCAGGTGCAGTGTGCCCTGGATTTCTTCTGATGCATGACAATGCTAGGCCTCATGTGGCTGTAATGTGCCAGCAGTTCCTGCATGATGAAGGCATTGATGCTATGGATTGGCCTGCCCATTCCCGAGACCTGAATCGAATTGAGCACAGGATGTGGTATTTTAGTGTTCCCTTTAATTTTTGAGCAATGATTATTAGCCACGTTACATGGAATACAGGAGAACAAACTTATAACTACTGCAAGCGATCAATAATAGACTATTAAAGCGCCAACACATTGCCATCTTATAAACTACTAACACATTTTTAAATTTAAAGTATTGGTAAGTAAATTGTAATGTAAATTAATATATCTATTAAGTGCACAGAAAAGTTACGGAGATTATAAAGTGAAAACATTTTTTCTTGCCTTTGGGTGCTTTCACACAGTGCGTTTTTGGTGAATTTTTTGTGCAGGTAGGCACAGCAATTAATGCTGTTCATTGCTGCACAAAAATCACGGTAGATTTTTGCAGTTTTTTGTCAGCAATGTACAGCATTAATATGCTGTGCCTACCTGCACCAAAAATGCATCAAAAACGCACCTTTTGAAAACACCCTTCTTTACAAAAATAAAGTTGTATTTAACTGAAATTGTTGCCAAGTCTGTTTCGTGAGATTGGCGGGTACATGTAAATTGTGATAAGTTTTAAATTTAGGAAAGTGAAGTATAAACACTTGCCACTGGTCATTTTTATATAATGTAAATGGTTTAGCTCTGACCAGCCTACCTTCACCTCTTTCTGTTTTCAATTTTTTTTAATCAAGACGGGATTACTGGATTCCTCTAACCCTCTCCCCCTTTCTTTTCCAGGTGACGTCATCACCCCGCTCCGTGTCATGCCCCCCCCTCCCAAGCAAACACTTCATTCAGCTCGGGGATCAGAAACAGAGAACCTGCGATCCAACAGACCACAAGGTCAGTATTTGGGGGTGATGTCACCCAGTTTTTCCCCAGGGCTGATAGCACCCCAGCGCCCGGGAAAGATGAGGGGGAACTCATCCCCACAAAAGGCACCCGCTTTTCAATTCACCCAAAAATTCTTGGGTGCTGATGGGGATACCCAGCATCCACGAAACTGGGTAGCACCCATCCCCACAGCAGCACCAACTTTTCTGGGGGGCCTGCTATTCCGGTCCCCCAGCTTTCCCCCGGGGTTGGTAAAAATTTTTCCACACCGAAAGGTATGGCACCCACCCCTTAAAAACTGGGGGCTTGCTGTGAGGGATGGGTCAATTTACTTTCCTGAATACCCCAAAAGCACCCCGGAAACTGTGAAGTAATGGGAAATAAAGGGGAAAAGAGTCCTTCGGACTTCAGAAAAACAAGAAACACAAGACGGGACAGTCTTTTTCCAAAAAACAAAAGCTGTTCGTTTAAGGGGGGTTGTCCCTTAAAAAAAACATCAAATGGACATGAAAGATTTAAGGGATTGACAAAAAGATGGAGCCCAAGTCAGTAAAAAGAAAATTGTGAAACCCTTGCTTTGGCAATTTCTAATAACCCCATTATTAAAACAGGAAAAACCTCGCCCGGAAAAGGGACGGTTTTAAATCCATAAAAGAAAAAAATTGGCATAAATTTACATGAAATTAACCCAAACATAAACAACCCAAAACACACGGGGAAACACTACGGGAAGTCAAAAAAACACTCCAAAAGTCCATAATGGCTATAAAAGATACAAAAAAAGGGTTTGGCAAAGGAAGTGGATAATTTTTTAGGGCTTTTTTGCAAAAAACTTTTGGGTCTTGAAAACTTTTTTTGGGGCTTAAACAAAAACGGGGGCTTTCAGGGAGAGACCACAGAGAATTGGAGATTTCCATAATGGTAACTTTTTTGGGAACCGGGAAAATCTTGTCCCCAAAAGACAAAATTTTCTTAAAGACCATTTAGAAAAATCAAGGCAAATAAAAGAAAAAGGGCAAAAAATTTTTCAAAGCAAAATTCTTTCTGGCCACCAAAAAAAAATCTTAAAATATTTATTAAAAGAAATGCCCATAAAATGCCATATTTCAGAAAAGTAAATTTTTTTTTAAATTTCTCTATACTTTTGATGTGTCAGGGTTTCACCCCGCGGTCCTTCCCTTTGGCCCCGCGGCCTTCCGGGCCTGCCATTTCTCTCCCGGGGGCCCCCTGTGCGGGGTCCCACACCCCGTTTTTCTGCTTTTTACTTACCTGCCCCCGCCCCAGTTCCTTTTTTGTTTCCCCCTGGTCCTGTCTGGCTCGGCCCCTTTCCCTAGGGGGCGCCACCCCGGCAGCTTCCCCTGCCTTTTTTTTCGTGTCCGCTCCTTTTCCCAACTTCCTCTTAAACCCTGACCTCAGCATAAGAGGAATTGCCTCCCTCTACCCCGGGGCCAGTTAAATTGCGGGCCCTACAGTCTCTTGCTGTTTTCCCCACCCTTAAGCCCCTTTGCCAGCACTAAAGGTCTGCTTTTGGAGATTTTAAACCCCCTGAGTTCGGGTTTTCCAAATTTGCTGTTTTCCCATCTGAGCCCCGGGCCATCTGTCGTTGTTTTCCTTTTCCTGTTTTTTTCCCTGCCCTTAAAAGGTGCTCTCCTGTTCCCATGTACCCCTGCGTTTTTCCTGTTCTTTACCCCTTTTGGGGTTCCCTTTCCTTTTTTCCTCCCCGATCCTGTGGGTCATGTTTTCGTTATCCCCCTGTACCCCGCTGGGGTTCCAAGTTGCGTTCTACCTGCCCTGCGTATACTTCCTGTTTTCCCCCTGCCCTCACCTCCTTTTCACCGCGGAAAACCCACGCCAGGGTAGTGCCCTTTGGGGGTCCCGCGGGCCAAAACCACCCCCCGGCTTTGCGGGGGCTCGGGTTTGGAAGCCCAAAGGGGCCCCTTAGGACTCCCCCTCCCCCCCCGGGGGTCCCCTCCACCTCCCAACCTTTCCCCTGGGGGTTGTTTCACAGAGGATCCACAACCCCTGGATTTCCCCCCGGCGGTCGGGCCCGGCTTAAACTTTCCTTTCCCCGCCGCCCCTTTTACGTATGAACTGACCTTTGATTTCCGCGGGGGGTAAACCCTCGCCTCCCGTTTTTGGCCCTTTTTTTCCACCTGCTGTCATGTCTGCCCTCTTTCTGTTCCGCTGGTTTCCATGGGTTCCCCCAGAGTGCCCTGTCTTTTTTCCGCTGGCTCAGGGTTCCCCCCAGAGTGTCTGTCTGTTCCGCTAGCTCGGGTTTCCCCCCAAAGGCCTTTGTTTGGGCCCAGCTTTTCCCGCCCAGAGTTCCGTTTTCCCGGTTTCATGGTTTCGCCCGAGTTACGTTTGGGCCCGCTCCATGGGCCCGCCCAGAGCTTACTTTGGCCCCAGCTCATGGTCCAGCCCCAGAGCTTACTTTTGGGGCCCCAAACCGGGGGTCCACCCAGAGATACGTTTCCCCCCAGCCCCATGGTCCAGCCCGGAGCTTACTTTTTGGCCCCCAATTAAAATGGTCCACCCGGGAGCTTACGTTTTGGCCCGCCTTTGGTCCCAACCCGAGTCTACTTTTGGGAAACCCCAGCTCATGGTCCCCCCCACAGAAAGCCTTACTTTTGGGCCCCAGCTCATCCCCCCCCCCCCCCAAGAGTTTATTTGGCCCAGTCGGGGCCCCCAGCCCAATTTTACTTTGGGCCCCTCTTTTTGGCCCAAACCCCCAGAGTTTTCCCGTTTGGCCCGCTCATGGCCCAAAGCCCAGAGCTTACGTTTGGCCCCAGCTCATGGCCCACCCCAGAGCTTAGGGTTTGGCCAGCTCATGGTTCCACCCCAAAGCTTAAGTTTGGCCCCAAAGCTCATGGACCCCCAGACCCTTACGTTTGGGCCCCGTTTCAGGTCCCCCCCCAGAGTTACGTTTGGCCCCATTTCATGGCCCCCAGCCCAGACTTTCGTTTTTTGGAATTTAGGCCCCAGCCCAGAGCTCATTTTTTGGGGGGTTTAGGCCCCCAGCCCAGAGCTTTTTTTGGGCCCCGGGTTTACGGTTTCCCAACCCAAAAGCCTTCAGTCCGGGGCCCCAGGGCCCCAAGCCCTTTACCCCAACTAGTCCCCGGGTTTCCAGGTCCACCTACCCCCGAGCCCCGTTCCAACGGCCCACCCAAATGGCCCAGCCCCGGCTTTCGGCCCACCCTACCCTTCCACCCCCTGGTTTGGGTTTCCGGCCCCCCTTTGGTCCCCCGGGCTTAGGGTCCGGCCCACCCTTCTGGGCCCCCGGCTTGGGTCCCCCCCACCCTTTAACCCCGGGTTAGGGCCCAAAGGAGCCCCAAAGGGGCCCCCCGGGGGCCCCAGGGTCCAGGCCTTTGAGGCCTTCGGGCCCCCGGGCTTACGGTCCAGGCCCTGAGCTTCGGATTTCCCCCCGTGGCTTACGGTCCACCCCTGACCCCTTCTGAGTCCCCGGGGGTTACGGCCCCTCCCCCCCCCTTGAGCCTTCTAAAGCCCCCCGGGGGCCCTTTAAGGTCCCCCCCTGACCTTTCTGGGGCCCCCCCGGGGCCCCTTACGGTCCGCCCTCCCCAGCCCTTTTAAGGTCCCCCCGGGGGCCTTTCCTATCCCGGGTTTTCCCTCGCCCTAAACCCCTTCCCTGAGCCCCCCGTGGCTTTGGGCCGCCCTGAGCCTTCGGGATTCCCCGTGGGATGGTTTTTCCCCGTATTCGTCCAGCCCTGGGGTCCCCCGTTGGTTTAGGGTTTCCGCCCTACCCTTTTTCTGAGCCCCCCCGGGTTTTACGGTCCGCCCTGACCCTTTTCGGGAGTCCCCGGGTTACGGTCCACCCTGACCTTCTGGTCCCCGTGGTTTTACGGTCCCCCCCCCCTAAAGGCCTTTTCTGACCCCCCTGGCTTACGGTCCCGCCCTGACCCTTTTCTGGTCCCCGTGGCTTTATTCCCCGCCCGGGTTCCCCCCCCCCATTTTTCCCTATTCCCGTTTGTTTCCCCCCTTGAAACCCCCTATTTCTATTTTTCCCTAAACGGCCCCTATTTTTCACCCCGGAAATTTGGTTTTGGGGGTTCCCCCCCCCGTAGAATTTTGCGGGCCCCGGGCCTACGTGGAATGCCATTCGTGTTTTGGGAAAGGGGGGAGGGGGGGGCTTTGGGGGGGGGGGTTTAACTGTCAGGGTTCATGCCGGGGGCCCCTTCCCCTTGGCCCTCGGCCTCCCCCGTGCCGCCATTTTCCCCCTGGTTTAGGGGCTCCCTTGCAGGGGGGGTCCCAGCAGCTGTTGTTCTGCTATTGTACTTACCTGTCCTGCCCCCCAGCCCTTGTTGCTTCCTTGGGTCCTGTCTGTGCTCTGCCCTTCTAGGGGGCGCGCGCGGCAGCTTCCTGCTTTTATTTCGTGTCCTGCTACCGTGCAACTTCTCTTCACCTCTGTGACCTCTAGCTATAGAGGATAGTTGCTGCCTCTACTTGGGTCAGTTCATTGCGTCGTAACAGTACTTTTTGCTGTCTTCCATCTTGAGCTCCTGGCCAGCATCTAAGGGTTTGCTGTTGGAGACTTTAAACCCTGAGTTGCTGGTCCAGTTGCTGCTTCCCATTGAGCTCCTAGCATCTGTCTGTTGTCTCCGTTGTCTGCTGTGTTCCTGTCCTGTATGTGCTCTCCTGTTACCTGCCGGTTCTCCCTCGGTCTGTACCTGCCTGTGTTTCCGGTCCAGTTCCTGCCGTTCCTGTGGTGTCATGTGTTACGTTGATCCCTCTGTATCCTGTGTGTTCCTGAGTGCGTGCTCTACCTGCCCTGCTTTGTTATCTGTGTTCCTGTCCTGCACCTCGGCTGTCACCGCAGGTTGCACGCCAAGGCGGCGTAGTGACCCCTGGCGGGGGGGTGGGTAGGGTTCCGCAGCCACAAAATCCATCCGCTTTGCGGCGGGGCTCTTGGTGAGACAGGGGCCCCTTAGGACTTCCACTCCCTGGCGTGGTCCTCAGTACCACCTCGCCTGCGGTGATCACAGAGGGATCCACACCCGGATGTCGGCGGGTCGGCGGCTCCGGCATACGTCTGTCAGCGCCGCTCCGTTACATAACACAGTGCTATTTCAATGTGAATTTCCTGAACAGGGTTCTGTGCACAGGTCACCCCCCAACCCCCTCAGCTGTACAGGATCAATTTGAGCTCTTTGCAAAGTCTCTAAACTAAATAGTAACTACAATTCTCTAATCTGGTTATATCCTAAGCTTGGCACCTACTCTAACTTTTCTGTATTAAAAACAATGTTAAACTGTCTCTAGCAGCTTTGAGAAAAGCTTTTTAGACAGACAGCAATGTGTTGTTCTCTAGTCAGAGAGTGAAACGAATAGGCTAGCAGGAAGTGTTGTCACATAGAAAAAACAAGGTCATGTGATTTTAGCAGCCAATGAGATCCCTGCTCACCCCCGGCGGGCCCGTCGTTCACCCCCTTTCCCCTCCTCGTGCTCTCGCTGATTGGTGGCCGAAAAAATTACAGGAACCACAGAAAAGAGCGCATTATAATAGGGGATGACGATTATTTTAAAGATTTTAAGGGGAAATTTTGCATCATTAAAAAAAGGGATATTGAAATATTTATTGTTGAGTGATTATAAACGAAAAAGTTGAAATCGGCCTTTTTTATGGTGAGGTTTTTTTTAGTAAGCGATAATTTAGGTTAAAATTGTGCATCATCTTTTTAAGATCGCCCCTTTTTTTGGCGTTCCTGTAATTTTGGCGGCCAGCAAATCGTTTGAATACAGCGGGTGAGAGTGTGTGCGACTTCATGACTGGGATGTTTTGGTTCGTTTGGGCGGGAAAAAAAATCCTGCCCTCGTTTTCATAGAACGCGTTTCCTGTTCACCTCAGGTCTCCCAGCTTTTCCAAGCAGAAGACATGCGCTTGCTTGTGTCCAAACAGCTCAGCGAAATTTTTTATATTTCTTCACAAAACCCTCTTATTAGCTTTGCCCTTTACAATTTAGTTAGATTAGAGTTTGGGAAAAGATTTTATATAGTTAGGTAGAGAATTTTAAAAGGAGCATCTACCGCTGTAAATCCGGGGGGAGGCGGGGGGGGGCCCCCCCGGGCAAACCACAGAAAAGCTCATAAAGAATACTGGATAAAGTTCCCCAAAGACTTATTTCTAGAATTGCAATACATTTTTAACAGTTTTTTTTGAAATATTTCCTGGATTTTGGGCACCTGAACTTTAGGATACACATCTTTTCTAGTAACTGCGGGTCTCTTTGTTAGGTGCAAACTCCATTTTTTTATCAGTATACATTTCAGATAGGGTTCATTTTCAATTTTCCCCCATTCCACCTTTGTTTGTTACCACCTTGTACTTAAATTAGAATCCAGCAAGTCAGCACGGGTTGATAGGGCCAAAAATACCTGTAAAACCCCGAATACATTACAGTTTACGTGTTTTTTGACTTTGGTCATACAGCTTTGTTCATTGAGGCACCTTTGATTTAAAATGTGAAAACGCATTATTTGTCACCACAGGTGAATTGTATTGCCAAAAAATACCTTTATTACCGAAAACATTTAATAGTTTTTTTCCCTTTTCCCCAGCCCCAATTTTTGTTGATGGGCCCCTTGCATTTTAAATTTGAATAGCAATTGTGTAGTTCCAAAAGGTGAATTATGGGTGCCAAAAAAATACCTTTTTTTATCCGAATACATTACAGATACGTGTTTTTTGAACTTTTGCCCAGCCCAGATTTTTGATTAAGCCCCCTTGCAGTTAAATTTGAATCCAGCAATTGTGTATTACCACGGGTGAATTATAAGGGCCAAAAAAATACCTTTTATTATTCGAATACTTTTTCGTATACGTGTTTTTTCATTTGGGCAGGCCAGCTTGTTGATTGATAGATCTACTTTGCAGTTATTTTTGAATCCAGAAAAATTTTGTTTGATTTGAGGGATTTGTTAATAGCTGTGTTTGCCTCTTTTAAAAAAAGATTTTCAAAAAACCCCCCCCATCCTTCTCAAATTTGTATTTTTCTGAACTGGAGCGAAATTCGGGGAAAAGCGAGCAAAGGGGGGGTAGGACTGGGGGGTAGAGGTAAAAGAGAAGGTGCTCCTTCCTGTGGCAAAACCCGATGCCAGCGGATCATCAGTTCAGGCCGTCTGCCTTCATCGCTGGGTCAGGGCCCTGTGAATCTCGTAACGAACAGCGTCCCCAAATCTGTCCTTCAGGGGTTAATGAACCCTGCATCACAGTTTCCCCCTTGTTCCCCAGTCAGGGCCACAAATGTGTCATCACATCACCGCTCTGCCCAAACCCATAAAGCACCCAAAATGTAAAAACTCGTGTCCCCCATCTGTGGAATCCATTTTCTAAAAAAAACCGGGGGTCGGCAACGCCTTGCAGCCCCTCTTGCTGTCCCCGGCTCCTGGATGCAGAATGTCAGGAACGAATTACCTGTTTGTGATATGATGACGCATTGCGGACCAAAGTGGTCTTTTCACAGAATTTTTTTGCGACGTTCATCATGGACAGGGGAAGACGATGGGGTAGTGTCAGTACGGGTTCCGCCTCAAAAAGGGAGAGGGCGGTGCAGAAGGGCCGTGATATGATTGGCAGCCACGGTAAGCGCAAAACCCCCCCTCCTCGCTTATCGCCGTCAAAAAGGTCCAGGATCCAAAACATGGGGGTTCTTTGAGCAAACCTCTGATTTTACCAGCGATGTCAAATTTCCCCCTTTGCCCTAAACCATAAGTAAGGCAAGAACCTTAGGTGGTTAACCACCAAACATGTTAGTAATGCAGCGAAAGCATGATTTTAAATGGAGGAACACTTGGCCAAAAAAAGCCAGACCCACCCGGGCCTCCAAAACCCTGTAACCCTTGTCTCCGCCCCCTCCTCCGCCACCCCCAACGTTTTCAGTGCCATGTCCAGAGTCATGATCAGGGGGAAACGCCTCCGCTTCGCCTCCACCGTCACCCCGGGACCCCCAGCACCCCCCAGAACCCCCTCCTACCCCTTTCCTTCCCCCAGTTTACCCCTGATGCCTTCAGCGGCCCGTCTAGCAGCCCCGCCTTCTGCTTAAGGTTTGGAGCAGAAGAAAACACTTTAAACCCCCCAAACCCTCCCAAAGCAAAAGCCTGAATGTCGGCTTGCCGGCTTTTTTGGCCTTTGGAAAAGTTGCCTTCCTGCCCCAAAACCAGATGCCGGGGGCAGGCATTTCTTTGCCAAAAAGCCGTCCCCCGCCTGGCCACCACGTGTCATCTAAACTTTCAAGCGCTTGTCTGCATCTGTGGCCCGGGAAAAGTCCTCTGACCCCCGACGCATGTACTAGTAAGGGGAAGGCCGGGGGCTATATCTCTTTGACAGCTCACTGGGTGAGCTGGGTGGATGTCCCTGGGGGTGCGGTGGCTCTCAGGCTCGGCGCACGCCCTTACACATACGAAGTGACACATGGTGAAAGCAGCGGTACGAACCTCGGGGGGGGGTTTACCACCAGAGTGGAGGGAGGTGAAAGAGCCTGCACCCTCCTTGCCAGTTTTGAAAAAGCCACCAAAATGGTCATCGGACAATGCCTTTTTCACATGGCATTGGGTGTCTTAGTTCTGGAACGATCGTTTGGACACTCGAAACAACGGGCCCCAAGCGACGGAGGAGGAGAGGGCACAGTGCGGACATGGACCTTTTCTCCCTCAAATCCCACAAGGCCCCGACAGTTTCACAATTTACGGTCTTCATTTGGCGGGTTCGGGGTCCAGCGCTAGTGCAAGGGGGGCGCATCAGCTCCAGGTGCATCATCTCAGGCAAGTCGGGCTGTGTTGAAGCTTTGTCGGAGGCAGCAGAGGAGGAGGAGGAGGAGGATTCCCAGACACCGTTGTTACCGACGTCCCTGCCTTGGGGAAAAGGGTTGGCGCAATTTGAGGCGGAGGAGGAAGATGAGGAAGATCAGTTTGCTAGTGCCCCTCGACCCAGGGGCTTGGGAAATCAAGGCTCCTCCTCAATGGTGCTTTGGTGCTCCATTTTTTCCCCCATGAACCTGCCTTAAGGATCAAAAATGAACAACGTTTCTGGGGGGCCCCCCTCCCGGATCCCCGGTACAAACAAAAAATCAGCAAATTTTCCTTCCACCCACCCAAATAGAGAGTAAAAAATTTAGGGGAAAAGGGACCCTTTCTGATTTACAACTGGGCTCTGTTGGTTTTCTTCACGTTCCCCAAATGTCACGGTGGAACAACATCAGGACGTGACAGCATAGATGCCAAGTAGGGTAGCAGCAGTAGCAGGCAAGGGGCAGAAGCCTAATGGGGGACCTCTGGCAAATTTTTTTTACCACCTACCAAAGCATGAATCGGGCACAAATCCAAACACAGAGACAGCTTAAAAATCATGGTGCCGACATTTTCATTCAACACCCGGGTTTTTTTGGATGTGTTTTCCGGGGCCCAATAGATTCTGGGGGTCCAAAATGGACGAATGGTCCGAGCTGGGTGTCACCCCATAGAGGGGTTGTCCTGCCAGCAGCAGCGTCATATCTGAGCGGACCCCTTTAGCCAAGGGGGAGGGTCATTAAGACAAAGCATCCAGTTTCCAAAATAATGTGGTCGTTTGATTTATTTAAGATGAATCAGGGATGGATCTTGATGAGTTGTGGGGCCCCAATTGCGAGGTCACCGATTAGTTGCCGGTCTACTTCACATTCCTTTTCAAACAGAAATGGTCCTCTTGAAACATGTTTTTTAAAATGATCATTTCTTACTGCAATTTTTATTCTCTTTTCCCAACAGTTAATTTTGTTGGTTTTGCTGTGAGGAGACTGTAAAAGACACCAAGGTTTCATGACAACACCATATTCCATTTACTCACTTTATCTTAAGAAGTTTTTGCATTGTCAATGGTTTTGAGGTCATGTTGCTGTGAGATACAGCTATAATTATGGTCCTTTGGAACAGAAATGTGGCTTTTAAGTGGCATTTCTCCCTCACAATTTTTAACAGTGGCTGAGAAGTCATTTTTATAATTTTTTGGGTCATGCTGCTTTGAAATGCAGCAATACTACAGGTCCTATTCTAAAAAAATGTTGTTTCTAATAGACATTTGTTCTTCACAATTGTCAAAAGTGGCTCATGGGTCATGTTTTGAATTTTTGGGGGCACTTTGCTGTGACATGCAGCTATGCTACAGGTCCTATTCTAAAAAAATTTGTTTCTAACAGACATTTGTTCTTCACAATTGTCCAAAGTGGCTCAAGGGTCATGCTTTGAATTTTTGGAGGCATTTTGCTGTGACATGCAGCTATACTACAGGTCCTATTATAAAAAAATGTTGTTTCTAACAGACATTTGTTCTTCACAATTGTCCAAAGTGGCTCATGGGTCATGTTTTGAATTTTTGGGGGCATTTTGCTGTGACATGCAGCTATACTACAGGTCCTATTATAAAAAATGTTGTTTCTAACAGACATTTGTTCTTCACAATTGTCAAGAGTGGCTCAAGGGTGATGGTGCTGTCAGAAACAGGAATAGGTAGGACTCTGTTAATGGACACATATTGCAAAAGAACTTGTTTTTGCAAGATCTTTAACATAGCTATCAATCCCTGTATTGAGACAACCCATTTAATATAATTAAAAAAAAGAGAAACAAAGACATGGTGGGATTCCATCCTATTTTAAAAATGTGTTTTCTAGAATTAAACTACTAAAAAACTTGCATGTACAAAATAGCTGGTAAAAAAATTCCTCTGAATTGTACAAGGGAGGTACAGGAAAACTTGACCAGATGTAGGTTATTCAGAGGACATGGAGTATGGAGCACGGACAGAGAACAAAGTACAGAGACCATTTCCTCCAGCACGTTGAGTAAAATGAGAAAAAGAATGCCAAGAAAAAGGGCACCTGGGTGTAACAGGAGCGTTAACCACCAGTATTTCCAAATGAAGCTCAATTGGTCCGCACTCATACGGAGGGGCAAGCGCTACCCAGGTCTTGACTGTGTACTGAGGAAGGCTGGAGTTCTCACACTTCCGCTTCCGCACTCTGCTTCAGCACGACAGTTTTCGTTGCTGCGTCATCAGGGCATTTTAACCTGCGTGTTAATAGATGACGGACGCCAGCCTGGGCTCTCACCGCACCCACTGTAACTCCAGCCCTGGGTCATGCTGTGGCACAGGACAGGTATAGTCAATGTCCAGTTCAACTAAAATGGTGGTTGAAAGACTCCTTTTTCCGGCACTTTTTAATCTGGGGTCAGACAGGTTTAATGGTCATACTGCGGTCCAGGACAGGTATAGTCAATGTCCAGTGAAACTAAAATGGTGGTTGAAAGACTCCTTTTTCCGGCACTTTTTAATCTGTGGGTCAGACAGGTTTAAGGGTCATGCTGCGGTTCCAGGACAGGGTTTGTGAATGTCCATTTCAACTAAAATGGTGGTTGAAAGACTCCTTTTTCCGTCACTTTTTAATTGGGGGTCAGACAGGTTAAATGGTCATACTGCGGTCCAGGACAGTTCTAGTCAATGTCCAGTTCAACTAAAATGGTGGTTCAAAGACTACTTTCTTCCGGCACTTTTTAATCTGTGGGTCATGCAGGTTTTTAGGGTCATGCTGCGTTCCAGGACAGGGATATTCAATGTCCAGTTCAAGTAAAATGATGGTTCAAATAATACTGCCTTCTGGCACTTTTTAATTTGTAGGTCATGCAGGTTTAAGGGTCATGCTGTGGCACAAGACAGGGATAGTGAATGGTTTTTGACTTTTTTTCTGTGGCTTTTATAGCCTAATAGTTGTGCCTTATATGTTGCAGGTATCCATTTTACTGTTGTGAATATTAATTCCAGCTTCAACCTGCCTCCTGTTTGGGGTGTAAGATTGATAGGTGTGTTGACGTCTCCCATGGAATTTTTAATGTCAATGCTCATAATCGGACTGCTCACTATCTGAAATCTCTTATACGATGGTGGCCGACTATTCGCCGATGTCGATAGCCAACGTTATCGCATTCTACACTAGTAATAATCTACGATTTCAACAACTAATCTTATTGTCGATATCATCGCTCATCCCTACTTGTTTCATCTTCATCATCCTGGTAGTTGCAGCAGATTTTTATCAGGAATGTCTTATTATATTTATCCATTCATCCTTGCTTCAATAATATGCAGTTTGCCAGTACTGTATGCTAAAAAACACAAATTATTACACATAACTTTATTTCTGGGAATCTATGGTTTGATTTATTTGCCTATCTGGATTGTATGGGTTGTTACTGATATCTGGTTAGAATTTCATGTCAATGGCACCTAATCGATTAGAAATCGATTTACTTAGAAAATTGGTGACGCGTTCAATACTTACTTCACCCGCCAACTATATATATAGTACATATATAGTTAGCTTACCCCTCATATTTTTGTAAATTTTGTATTTTATATTGTCATGGGACAACACTGAAGATATGACATTTTGATGTAATGTAAAGTAGTCGTTACAGTTTGTTATTACAGTGATAGTTTTGGGTGTCTCAAATAACTCAGCACACAGTCATCTATGTCTAAAACCAAATGGCAACAAAAGTGAGTTACACGCTAGTGAAATGACAATTTGTGGCCAACGTGTCAATACTTTGTGTGGCCACCTTTATTTTCCAGCACTGCCTTAACTCTCTTGGGCATGGAGTTCACTAGAGCTTCACAGGTTGCAGTCAATGGAATCCTCTTCCACTCCTCCATGGTGACATTGGGGAGTTGGTAGATGTTAGAGACCTTGAACTCCTCCACCTTTTGTTTGAGGATGCCCCACAGTTGCTCAATAGAGTTTAGGTCAGACATAAAGTTTTGGACAACACAACTACTGCAGAAATCTTATTAAGGACTTCTGTGGTGAAAGTTACATTCTAGACAGTTTCCTTCTCCATGGACTTCCAACAATGCGGTTTCCAATATCTTTACCAGGTAGAAAATGCAGTGTTTTCATAATAGCTGTTGTCCTTCAAACTTCTTGCAGATTTCTTTTTCAAAATGTTTAATCAACTCTCTTTTCCATTACCAAGTGGGTGCCATGCAGCTTTTCTTTACAGTTTCTGGTGCAACCAAGCACCTAATTTTAATTGTGATTGAGGAAGGTATGTGCACTTAAAAAGTTATTGTCATCTGCCAAGCAAACAAAAAATGATTCACACTTTCTCGGGCACCAAATTGAGTGGGACACCCTATATTAAAATTTTTAGAAAAGATAAATAAGCATAAGATGGGACAGGCCATGGCATGACTCGCTTTCTAGCATTTTCTTTCCTATCTGGCCTAAATAAAAGTGCCCTTATGCTGAAACTGGCCTTGTTGTCCATAGAAACCATTCAAAGTGCACTTTCTTTCACAGTTTAAGAAATAAAATCTCAGTTTGGATTGGTTTATTTGGGCATCAGATCAGGATTTTCTGCCATGCATTTTTCATGAGTATTCTTTAAGTATGAACACTTTTGAATCATCATGTATATTGTAAGGTGGTCTGCTCGGTGGTCAGGCAAGGTTAAAGGTCAATAGTGACACAGACAGCCTTTTCAGGTTCAAGCACGGTTCTCTTCTGGCATTTATTTGGCAAAAGCAGTAAAAGACTTATGCCAAACAAAATCATAAACAAAATAACTGCTGCTTGTCCGAGCACTAACTATACAGTACTGTTTTTTCTTCACTACTATCTTATAGCTGCAAACACACACACTGGTTATTACCTGTGTAGCCTCTCATGCCCAGACTCCTTGACCTGTTATAGCAGACACCCCTTGTTAGCCAACTAGCTGACTTATATAGGCCAGCTATACCCTGGCCTGGAACACGGGGAGCAGTCATCTACCCATCACTTAGCTAAACTAGCTGTTCAATAGGTGCCAACTACATACCGCAGTTGACACAAACAAATAAAACAGCTTTTACCTCACCAAGACCAGTAACGTGCATCTGCCCTTCACAAATATGTATATGTGAGTACTCTTGGTGCAGTGTATACACCATTCACCACCTTACCAGTCAGGGCCTTTCAATATTTTAACTTAAATACTGAAGAAAGTGTTAAAATAATATATTTGACTTTTTGGGATTATTTTCAAATTGAACAAACTCATGCAGCAATAAAACAATCATCATCTAAAACCATGTTCCTAACATCTATACAATGTGACCATTACAACAAAGAAAACTATGAGGGATGCGTATGAATGGGACTGCGGCAGAAGTATGGCATCTTTTCAGCCCGAAATCTAGTGCAGCTCCGTTCGCTATATTTCTAACACTGCCGCACTTCGATATTAGGCGCATTACAGAGTGCCCGCGGCACTTTGTAATGCGCCTGAGATACGGGGGGTGATGGAGGCCATGGTCGCACTAGTCTGTACGAGCTACAATTTATAGCATCTTTACGGCAAAATTCCTAGGCACATTAGTTGCTGGCTCAGGTTGGATATGTGAAAGTAGTTTACCGGGCCTGTATTGTGTTTCTGATTTATGCGCCTGATTTATGACCTGCAGCAAGAACGATTCCCACATAGATTCAGTGCATTCTTCACTTTAGTTGGTAATATTAAATTGATGTCTAAGTGTCAAAAATCATACATGTTGCCCTATGTCTTTTAAATGTACTATAAGTTTACTAATTTGATGCAACAAGTGGAGGGTCTTTTATGAAGATAAATTAACTTTGTGTTCTTGTCCAATTTACCTTTTTACTATAACATCTATTGAGAGAACATCCGGAATCGCTAACTTTTACTTTAAATAGCCAGGTCAGGATTTACCCAATGGATTATCACAACATTGAGCTGCACTCTAGTTTTGAATGTGAATTACTTTTCTCTGCAAACTTTGTTCCCAAGGACCTTCTTCTAGTACTAATCGGAAAATAATGGTCGATTTTCTATGTATCTCTTCCACAGAGAGAAAATGAATTTGCATTTGTCTAATTTACTTCCCAAATTGAATTTCTGAAAACTAAAAGGAGGCTAACCGTAGGTTCACCTGTCTATCAAGCCTCACTCTTAAATTTTTCGGACTTTTATGCTACATGAGCATAAACAATGAGTATCAGGCTAATATATTTCCTTTAATATATATATATATATTTATATATATATTTATATATATATATTATATATATATATTTTTTATATATATAATATATATCTACGTATATATTTATATATTTTTTAATATATAATATTATTTATATAATATAGTATATTATATATATATATATATATCATTTGACATTTTAAAATATTTTGGTTTGATTTAATATTTCATATCCTTATATCCCAGCAAAACTGAAATTCATATAAACAATACAATTGTCTGAACTATATAAGATTTAGGGTGACAGTATGAAATGTGGCGCGGGAACAGGCTCAGTTCTAATAGCATTAAGGTAGTGTTGGAATGCTCCAGAATGAATATTACTGTTTTTTGCAGTTCATACATACAGCGAGTATTGTTGGGCCAATACGACAAGTCTGGCTCAGACAGACCACCTTAAACTTTATCTGGCTGTTCTAACTGTTATGCACCAAAGTTTGGTGTCAAAGAATAATCAATGTGTCTACTTCTAAGAATGTGGTGCGACAACCCCCCCAGAATGCCCTAAATCTTTGGTGCATTAAAAAGTGTTTTGCAGGAGCTTATCACGCCAAAGTTTGGAATGTGACTATTAATACATCTATAGAACAGATCTACTAAAGCTTTTTGATGCCAAATAACTGGCACAGCCCCATTCTTACATGTTGCCCTTATACTCTTTTCTATCCATTTCCTATAATGCCACCATATAAACCTACCCACTTTTCCATCTGACCAGTCACTCTAACCATCAATAGATAAAAATTACTCAAAATATTGTGTAACTTCCTCTTTATCTACATGCAATTCTAGATTCAGTCTACAAATGACTAAAAAACTCATCTAGATAATTATACACAATAGCCCCATCTTTTGTTTAAACATAAAATTTTATCCAACAATCTCATGTAACTATGTGTTGACCTTTACTTATGCTTCTATTTGTAAAACTTGATGAGTATCTTTTTCCACAACCTAGTTCCTCTTTGTCAGTTTTGTTCTGTCTCTCTGATTTAGCATGTGTTGATACTGCACTATTATGAACTAACTGACTTACTTTTCTCACTGTTAGACTATTATACAGTCAAGTCACACTCATTCATGTCTAATTTTGGGTATGAATCCATCCTTCGAGATCTCTTACACATATATATGCTGATTGTCTTCCCCGTGGAAGATAGGACAATGCGGCATTTCACACAACGAGAAATGTCCGACATTGGTTAGAAGAGCATGACCCAAAAATTCCAAGTACTACCCCGAACCCTTAAAACTTGAACTCAATACAGTATCTGTGTTACCATCTTGATTGTCCTGTTTGCTCTATGGATCCTCCAATTATGTACTCATTAGCTGTGGGACGCGCTGCAGTCAGCATAGCTCCAGATTACTGTAACAACCTACCTTCTTTAGTCACTCCCTTATTTAGTCTAGCTGCTGTTCGTGCTACACTTGGTGGTTACTCTGGATATTAGATGGTGGTCATAGTAATGTGACTGAATTGCATATCAACCACTGGATAAATTCACCTATAAGATGGTGGGTCATTTGAATTCTGCATTTCTTGACAGAGAGAGTACATTTTCTTTTCTTTTTTCTTCACACCTTGGCATTTAAGAACTTTTAATAATCAAATATTAAATTAACTTTCTCCAGGAATAGACAGACCTCTTTTCCATTTATTTAATTCTTGACCAGGTCCTAGACCATGTTCCTATGCAATAATGGCCAGAATACTCTGACCTGGTACTTCTATCACTAAATAACAAAGACTTTGGGCGACGTGTCCCTCTTGGGCTGTGCCATTTTTTTGGTGTATTGCACCAAAAAACTGTTGACGACCTATTCTCTATATTAATGAACTGTAATACACCAATAGTAGGCGCATTATATGCCAGGTATGACATTTGAATGCACCTAAAGTAGGCGCATAAAATATGCTAGCATTTGATAATGCATATGCTGCCCTTATTTATACATTGCGCTAGATTAAGGAGCATCAATAACACTATGCAAAATATACCACACACCAGATTTTTGACAGGTTCTTTCATTCAGGCACACTATAGACTCATTTAATGCACCTTAAAACTGCTGTGGTGGCACTTATTTTCTGACATGTTGCCCTCTATGTCTATTATACACTTTTCAGGAACTGTCCACCTTATATGCAATGGTAAGTGGTCTTGCCAAAGGTACTGTTTATCAGTCCCTGACTGATCTTTTCACAAACATGTCCACTTGTGGGAAATCATTTATTGAATTTTTTTCAAATTTTAAGATCAAATGATCCTTTGACCTTCTAAGTTTTTTTAATTTTAATCACACTTGAAACTTAATGAGAAATGAAATATTAGAAAAGACTTAGAAAAAGATGGCTATTCACTCCTTGTTTCCAACTGTCGTATGATGAGATAAAGATTACACTAGTTTCTGACCATTGTAGCAATGTTACACAGTCAACAAATGATCTATGGAAATCCTCTTCACATACAATGTCTGAAGGTATTTTTCACACTCTAACAGCCTGGGTCTGGATTGGAGCCTTTTTATTGCAACTGCTACAGTAATTACAGGCACAAATGTTGGTCAGTAGAGCCTCAGGTTGATATACAACAGAGCAATTTCAATATTTGAGGAGCAGGCTGGTACCATAGTCAGGTGGAAGCCAGTAGTTGGTGCACAACAGAGTAGCATCAGTTTTAGGGAGAGGTAGGTATTGTGGTCAGGTGAAAGCCAGTGGTTGGTACATAACAGACATCAGTACAAGCAGCAGAGCAGGAGAGCTTAGTTTGATTACAGGCTGAGTGCACAAAAATCTTGCAAGGAAGAAGGTATAAGAATGGGCTTAAATATATACATATTCTTCTTCCCTTTGGACTTTTACTGGTGCAGGAGTTTTCATTGAATGGCTTGAGTAATTCCATGTAGAACACGGTGGATTTTCACTCTGTTAGGAACTTTTAAACTGAAGGCAACTTTGTTAATTTGTGCAGAAATATGGAAGGAACCTGTGAATGAAGGGCCCAATATTAGAGATAGAACATGTATTTTCAGATTTCTAGAAGATAGCCAAACCTTATCATCAACTTTAAAGATAGGAGGAACTTAGCAATGTTTTTCCGTTGCTTCAATATCTTTTGGACTTCTTCTAGGACCTCTATTAGCTTTCTGTGGGATTCTTGCAATTTTTCTAGAGTGAAAGGAACAGCAGGAAAAGGTGTACTAAATGGTAGGTTAGGAATAAACACAGAGTATGGGCCAAAGTTGGTATAAAATGGACATTGCGAGTCGTGTATTCATACAAAATTTTTGGAAGACAAAATAGTAGACTGTGTTTTAAACCTCTTCCGTGTTTCAGCAAGAATCATGGGCAAGGCATCAGCCTTGCCATTTCTTGAACCTGTCCAATAAAAAAGAATCCAGACAATCTCTTAGCTGTACAGATGAACTCTTTTTGTGGTCCGTAAGGACAGTCATGGGATGATTGAATAAGACTAATTTGTTGCAATGCTCACCCACTTTTGCGGTCGTGTTTTGTTAAAAATGGGGTTTTAACTTGTTGATTTTTCGGCCCCTTTTGCAAGGCCTCGGTGGGGCCCTTTTAATTTGGGGGTCAGCCAACGTTTTAAAAAACTCACTTTTACTTTATTTTGTACTATTTGAATAAAAAATAAATTCAAAAGGGTTTTTCACCAGTTTTGGGATTCATGGGCACTTGTTTAATTTTGAATGTAAGTGTCTTTTTGGGAAAGTTTGGCCCCCTTCCAAAAGGGGGGAACTTTTTGAAAAAGGGAAATTTCTTTAAGGGGGTTTTGATAATTTCTTTATTTCCAAAAATAACATTTTTTCTTTCTGCAGGATGGCGTTTTTATGAAAAAAAAAGAAATGAACATTTTTGGCTTTTTGCATTTGTCCCCAAACCTCTTTGGGGGACAGGCATTTTTAAATATTGAGTCTGGGGGGCCATCTCCCTTCAAAAAACAAAAGGGCAATTTCAGGTTTGGAAGGGGTTTTTAAAAGAAAGGGTTTTTGGAAAAATTTAAAAATGGGCCCTTTTGGTTTTTTAAAAAGAAACCTTGTGCCTTTGGGGGCCAAAAATTTTAAATGTTTTTTCTTTTCTTTTTTGAGAAAAGGGGGGTGGATTTTTTTTAAATGATTTTTTAAAAAAAAGCATTTTTTATGAATCTCCTGAAAAAAAAATTAGAAAAACCCTACAAATCGTGAAAAAATCTTTAAAAATTTTTTGGGGGGTGGGGGCCAAAAGTTCCCCCCGGTTTAGATTTTTTAAAAGATCCTACCCGGACCTTCTGGGGAGATGATATCTCCAAAAAAATTGGGGATTTTTGATTTGGGTTAAAAAATTACATTTTTTTTCAAGTTTCATATAAAGATTTTTTATCCTGTAGTTTTTTCGGACTCAATGAAAACTTTGGTCTAAAAATTTAAATCCTCAAAGGGTTTGTAAATAAAGGGTTTTCACTTTGACAAATTGGCCCCGAAGTCCCCAAAAACGGATCTTTAAAAACCCCTTAAACCAAACTTTTGACGTACCCAATTCGTCAATGTGTGAAAAGGGGTTCCCCCCAAAAATTAAAACATTGGTAATCATGGGGGGATTTTTGGCCGCCCCTAAAAGCCCCCATGGTCCCCCCCCCCAGGGGCCGGGGGTGGGGGGCTCCGGCCCGTGGGGGGAAATTCCCCCCTTTGGGGGTTTCCGGCGAAAAATGTGGTTTTCGCGACATCGCAACCCCTTTGGGTTTACTGGTCGCCCTCCCAAAGATCGGCCCCGGACGCTGAATGACTGCTATGGGGTTTTGTCTTGGGGGGGGACGTCCCCAATTTGCCCCACTTGCTTTGGGGGGGGGCAGCGTAAACTGAACAGTTCCCCATGGAGCTAGCACATGGCTAAAAGGCATTTTGTGTTGATTTTCCTTTGGGTTGCGGGGGAACGATTTTGACGGGTTTGTTTCAATGCATTCCCCCCGGGGAAAAAAAAAAGTGAAATAAGT
The DNA here is from genome assembly GCA_025379985.1 of Phyllomedusa bahiana. Taxonomy (NCBI): domain Eukaryota; kingdom Metazoa; phylum Chordata; class Amphibia; order Anura; family Hylidae; genus Phyllomedusa; species Phyllomedusa bahiana. Next base: position 1,009 of record JAODAL010045078.1, on the reverse strand, counting down.
TTTTGCAAAAAAAAAAAAAAAGGTAAAAAAATTTAAAAACACAAACACAAGAAATAAAATAAAACCTTTACACCCCCCCCTTTTCCCCTTTAAAAAGGGCCCCCAGCGCCCCAAAAAAAGATCAAAAAAAAATTTAAATTACCCATATTTTGGTATCCCCCGGGGTTTTTTGTAACGACCCCACCCTAAAAAAAAATCTGTCATTTTTAATTTAAAACCCTTTTACAGGGAAACCCGTTAAAAAAAAAAAAAAAAAAAAAACAGTCACAAAAATTTGGGGGGTTTTTTGGTTTTTCATCCTCCCCAGCCCCAAAAAATGGGGGGAAAAAAGGGGTTTTAATGAAAAACTCATTTAACCCTTTCCAAGGGGGAAATTCCAATTAAAACCCTTTCTTTTCCCTTTTCCGCAAAAAAAATGCCCTTTTACACGCTCTGTTAGGGAAAAAAAAATTTAAAAAAATTTATGGCTATTAAAAGGGAAAAGCGATGCATAAAAAAATTTGGTTTTATTTTTTAACCAAAAAAAAAAAACACTTTAAAAATAAAAAAATTTGCTTAACTTAAAAAAAAAAACTATTTTAAAATTTTGGGGTTTTATCCCCTATATTCGTCTTTCCCCAAACCCAAGGGGGGTTTAAAAAACAAAAACCTTTGTCAGGGGATACTGCCCTGAATCGCTTTTAAAAATAGAAAAAAAAAAAAACCCTGTTTGGATTGCGGGTTTTTTTCCCCCTTTCCCTTTCCCAAAAAAAAAAAGGGAAATTTTAAAAGCAAAATCATAATATTTCTTTTTCCCCCCAAAAAAAAAAATTATTTCCCAAAAAAAATTAAAAAAAAAAAAACCCAAAAAAAATCCCGAAAAAAAAAAAAGGCCCCCTTTTACGCTCCTTTAAACAGAAAAAAAAAATTTTAGGGGTTTCTAAAGACTTTTGGCGATGCAAAAACGTTTTTTTCCTTTTCAAAAAAAAGTGTTTTTAATGTTTTTTAAAAAGCAATTTAAAAAAATTAA
>JAODAL010045077.1:7500-32266 GCA_025379985.1 Phyllomedusa bahiana | reverse complement strand
AAAATCTTTTTTGCATGCCATAGCTGAGACCCATAACTTTTAAATTTTTCTGTGCTTGGAGCTGTGTAGGGACTTGTTTTTTGCGAGATGAGTTGACTTTTTTTATTAGTATCATTTTTGGGGGGGACAAGGCTTTTTGATCGCTTTTAAATCCATTTTCTGGAGTCCAGGGTGGAAGAAAATTTACTGCAATCACTAGTAGTGTTTTTTATTTTTATTTTTAACAAGGCTCACCGTGCAGTATCCGTGATAAGTTAGCTTTACTCTTTGGGTCGCTACGTTTATGGCGATACCCTATTTATATAGTACTTTTTTTTTGGGAAGCACTTTAAAAAAAAAAAGAAAAAAAATGTGTTTTTAGTGTGTAAAACAATATTTATGCTTTGCTATCTTCTGAGAGCTATACATTTTTTATTTTTTCCGTATACAGAGCTGTATAAGGACTTTTTTTTTGCGGGATGAACTGACGTTTTAATTGGTACAACTTTGGCGTTTATAGCAGTTTTTTGATCGCTTTTTATTCCTTTTATGTGTTTGCGGGATGAACAAAAATCTTAATTCTGTGATTGTTTTTTTTTTTTTTTTACGGCGTTCACCGTACGGGTTAATTAACATGACAGATTTATAGGGCAGGTCGTTACACACGCGGCGATACCAAATATGGGTACTTTATTTTTGATCTTTTTTGGGGCGATTGGCGTTTGTAAAGGGGAAAAGGGTGGAGTATGCATTTTTATTTTGTTTTTCATGTTTGTGTTTTACTTGTTTTTCACTTTTTTTTTACTTTTTTTCACTTTTTCACAATTTTTAATTTTACTTTTCCCCATAGGGGATTTGAAGGGAGAGATCTTTAGATCTCTCATTCAATAGGAATCAGTGCATAGCTTGTTGCTGACTGGTTCCTATGACAGCTGTCAGTCACGATGCCGGGCCATGCCCATAAGGCACGGCCGGGCATCGTGACGTCACAGACAACCCGGAAGGCATTCTGTGCTGTCTGTCAGAGGGCAGGAGCTGCACGGATCGTGCGATTCGTGCGCTTCTGCCGCCGACAGAGACGCAGGAGGAGCGATCTCCTCCTGCGTCTCTCTTAGTTATTGCGACCCGATCGTCGCGATAATTAAGGAGTTAACCGCTCCCCCCCCCCCCCGGAGTGATCGGGGGTCGGGGCCGACACTGCGGGATGTCCGCTGTAATATGCAGCTGACACCCCGCGCCGATCTCTAAAGCAGAGTTCGGGGCGATCCTCAGGACGTACATACGTCCAGGTGCGTTTAACCCCCAAAAAGACCTGGACGTATGGATACGTCTAAGGTCGTTAAGGGGTTAAAAACATGAAATTGGGGTGTGCCTGTGATGCACGGTTATTCCATAATTCTTTATGAAATCCCAACTCCACTGTGACTGCTAATCTCCTTTGTTGCTTAGTGTCTGGGTACATATACCTACCTTGGCTTTGGCCATGGTGTTAACAAATTTATTGAGGATTCTTTGAGGCTCGGCCCACTGCTGGCTTTTGTTTAATTGAATGCTCCATTAATGATATGTGTTTTACAGTGGCAGAGCTAGGTGAAGCCCTGGATTCTGCCATAATGGAGTGAATTTGTGTGAAGGGCTGGAGGGGTGACTTTTGTCATATTCCTCACAGGGGCTCTATGTTCCTACTTACCTTATGAGGAGCCCTATATACCTACCTACTGGAGGGTCCTATATCCTTACCTACTGGGGTCCTATATTCCTACCTACTAGGGGGCACTGTATATCTAGATACTAGAGAGGGACTTTACTTACCGAAAGGGGCCCTTTATACCTACCTACCTACTATGGGGGCCTATGTACCTACCTATTGTGGGAGTTACCTTGACAAATGGTAGGTAAAACAGATTTGAGCACAAACAAAAAACAAAAAAACTTCAGACAACAAAACAGGAACAGAAAATACCCTAGCTGGAGGTGTGAAAGCAGCCGTTTAACATCCAACCAAAATAAAGCTTCTCTTTAACTTGGATATAACATAAAGTTTTATACTCCACCATGAACCTTGGTAAGTCCATACGAAGACCAGCCAGTTGGTCTCAGTCTTGTTGCAGGGCTTCTCTTTGTAGCTCCAGTCTGCACACTATGAAGGAAATGACTCCCAAACACCATACTCAAGTTCACTCTCCTCACCTGAGGTCTAGGAGCAGCAGGCTTTAATGGCCTCAATAGGTCCAATAAAGCCTGAACCAGACTGTTGGGATGGCCTTCCACCCTCACTACAGCTGTCCTGGAAGCTGTAGCTGCATGGCAGCTATACTAACTACACAAGTCAGTACCCTACTTTCACTGACTAAAATGCTCTTTTCCCCCTCCTAGGACTTTGGTGGAACATACATTGCAGTTCTCCTGCTGCCATCCAGTTAGATAGAAAAGCTGTAATGTACTGCCGGATCGGTCACACTGACCTCCGTGGAAATTCGATACTTAATACAACAATCTGCCTGGCACATATCTGCCTTCCACAATCTTGTCTTCTGGTTGCCTACACTATCTACTGGGGAACCCTATTTACCTACTTATTAGAGGGCTTTATACATACCTACTGGGGGGGGCCTTATATACCTACCAACATATCTACTGGGGGACCATATATGTAGACACTGCTTTTAGGTAGGTTAGACCTTAAAAGTTAGTCAGATAAGTAAGTAGACTCTTCCTATGCCTAGTAGGTGAACCCCCCTTTAGTATAGGGTTCCCCTCAGCTACCTATTGGGGGCACCATATAGCTACCTATTGGGGGAGCCTATATACTTACCTACTGAAAGGGGACTTTACCTTGGAAGAGTCTGCCCACTTATCTTACTAATATTTAGTGTGTAACCTACCTAAAAGGAGTGTTTACCTATGTGTCTGCCTAAATTGGGGGGGGGGGGGAGAGAGACATGTTGCATACTTATTAGGGGCCAGGTTGGCCTTTGTACCTACTTACTGGGGAAGCTATATATACCTATCTTCTGAATGGACCCTACAGTATATACCAACATATTAGGTTAGACCCTAAAAATTAGATAAGTAGGCAGACTCTTCCTATTAAAGGGAACCTGTCACATAGGTTATGCCCCCCTTGCTGAGGACAGCACAAGCTAGTGACAGACATGCTGTTTTCAGCACTGTGCCCCTTATTCTGTAAGATGCAGCAGTTTTAGAGCATTTACCCCTCAAATCTTATTCATGAGCAAGTGTTAGCCCTGCCCACCAAAGGCTAGCCCCGCCCACTGACAGTTATTCACATGTTTCTACCTATTCAAAGTAATAGGTTTATCAGTTGAGGTGGGCGGAGCTAGTCACAGATAGGCGGGATTTGAAAAAACTGACTCTTGAATGAATGACTCTTCGAATGACTCTTCTGGCTGAAAACTGCAGATATGAGCATTAAATTTACTCTAAAACTACAGCATCTTACAGAATAAAGAACACAGTGCTGGAAACAGCATGTCTGACACTAGCTTGTGCTGCCCTCTGCCAGGGGGGCATAAACTAGGTGACAGGTTCTCTTTAAGTAGGTGAAGTCCCCCTTCAGTATAGGGTTCCCTTAAGCTACCTATTGGGGACACCATATAGCTACCTATATACATACCTACTGTGGGGAATTCTATACTTAAGGGGGACTTTACCTTGGAAGGGTCTGCCCACTTATCTGACTAATTTATCTGACTTTTATGGTCTAACCTACCTAACTGGAGCTTCTACCTATGTGCCTGCCTAATTTGGGGGAGATGGAGGGTGTCTAGGCAGGCTGCTTACTATATGGGATATGTTCTTACCTACTGGTGGTACAAATGAAGGCCCTATAGTTGGCTGGGTGAACTTTCACTGTTTGGAGTCTATCATCTTTGTGTGGTAAATTTTGCAGGGTCGGTAATATTATGGTGGTATTAGTGACTATATAGTGTTGACATGCACTGATAATGTGGCCCTTGTACTGACCCACAGAATACAGACAACATGTCAATTAAACTGTTCAATGTAAACTCCAAAAAACAAAGGCACAATTTCATTTTTTTCCTGTTTACACCACTTTTTTGGTGGGGGAGGGGCAGAAGGAACAGATTCTTTTGACTGTGTAACTTTTTTTTTTGGGCCCCATTTTGTTTTATTAGACAATCCCTCTAAATAGAAATAATTTTCTGCAGCGCACTACACCACAGACATCCATTGCACCAAGTACGGAACCTGTTGTTGAAAAGTAGTGGTCCACAGCCAAGCTGAAATTTTACACCCAGGCCCATGAGTCTCTAGCCATGCTTCTGTGTTTGATAGTGTAATATATGTAGTGTATGACAATGTAATGTGTTCAGTATATGACAGTGCAATGCATATAGTGATTGAAAGTGTAATGTATGTACTTTATGACTGTGTAATGTATGCAATGTAATGCATATACTGTTAGTATAATGTATGCAGTGTATGACAGTATAATGTATACAGGGCATGACAATGTAATGAATGACAGTGCAATACATACAGTATTTGATAGTGTAATGTATACAGTGTATGATAATGTAATGTGTGCAGTGTATGACAGTGTAATACATATAGTGTTAGCGTAATGTATGCAGTTTATGACTATGTAATGTATGCAGTCAGGGCCACCAAAGTGTCTGCCCACCCCCCCAAAAAAAAAAAAATTGGGATGAATGGGGTAAAACGCAAATGGAGCATCAGTGTTCGGTTTATGTTTCTTCATGTTTACAGATGGCTTCCTATGTTACAAACTACCTCAGTACTTTAGCCACCCATCCTCTTCCTGATGAGTTAACATAGCTGATATAGTCGTGTAGGAAAGAGTTAACGCCCCGGCACTGCCTACTCCGCCTTAGAAGTGGTTCAGCTCTCGCCTGCAATACTCTAATGGATGCGTGTTACGTGGTGCTCTGTGTGTATAAAGAAACAGTCCTTGGAATTCTCATGGATAGATAGAAGATAAACACACGGCACTCACCAGACGGCGTAAAAATCTTCCTTTATTTCAGCACAACATCCCGTGGAGGGGCAAACATTAGATGCGTTCGCACACAGGCAACAGCTGTTTCGTGCTTGCTCGCGCTTCTTCTCAGCCACTGAGGAAGTGGCTGAGAAGAAGCGCGAGGAAGTGGCTGAGAAGAAGCGCGAGGAAGTGGCTGAGAAGAAGCGCGAGCAAGCGCAAAACAGCTGTTGCCTGTGTACGAACGCATCCAATGTTTGCCCCTCCACGGGATGTTGTGCTGAAATAAAGGAAGATTCTTATGTCGTATGGTGAGTGCCATGTGTTTATCTTCTATCTATCCACGAGAATAGCTGATATAGTACAGAGTTGGTCAGTAACTTAGTAAACCTGCTGTAGCTTTGATATTAGGCACAATCAAAACAAAATTTTTTATTAAAAGTAATGTCTAACCTTTTCGTACATGTTTAAAGATAATCAGATGGTTGTACCCTTTCACAGTGCAGTCTTAATGCTTTTTTGTGACTGAGGCCTCATTCACACTTCCATTTGAAAATATGGATCTAATATGGGTGCATAATACGTTTTGTATCTATTTGTATTCTGTACTTTGTTAAAGACTTTTTTTTTGCATTTTTGATGACATTGCTGAAATACTGGTGAAAAAAAGCAAATACAAGCATGTAAATTATACAAGCATAAAAAGTGTTTTTAGTCAAATCACTGATTTTCTATGGGCTGAAACAGCACCAACTTGGATCCACCACTGGAATGTGCTGTGTATTACATAAACAGTATTTAAATGTACGGGCAAAATCTTTCAATGAAAACAGTGGATTATATGGTAATTTGAATCCAGCACATCGAAGTGTGAATGAGCCCTTAGTCTGGGATTGGATTCTTTTTTCCTTCAGTCCACTCCTGGTTAGGTCACTACATAGTTGAGTCACATTATTATGACCACCAGCTAATGCCCAGAGTCATCACAGTGTGCAGCATGGACAGCAGCTCAGCGGGCTGAGAGTGACTCAGTAAGGTCCTGGTAGGTTGTTACAGGTATCGGGAGCCGTGCTGACTGCATCCGTCAGCTGCTGGAGGTGGGGTACGATCCAGAGCACAATACGATGACCGTGGTGGTTGCACTAAACAGCAACTAAAAAGAATTGCAGAACGTATTTTAGATGCTCTCAGCAGCCAGACACTTCCATTCTGTACATCATGAAGAATTTATGGGTTTTCAATTTGAGGGTATTGAAAAAATTTACAAACCCACACGTGGTTGCAATTGAAGGAAAATATACCTGGTGGGAAGCATACTGGATTTTATTATTGGGTACCAGGTTTCCGCAGGGTCTTAATTTTAAGACAGATTTATTATATCTTATTTGAGGTTTCGAGCTGATATAAATCAAATTTTCTTTTGCTATAACATCCATTCATGCAAATACCATTGTGAAGATTTGAATTGTTCATGCTAGATTTTGATTTGACTTACTTTGTGTATCATAATAGTATTTTGCTTCATCCTGCTATGGTATTTGTGAATCATAATCAGCTTTGTTTCTGTTTTTCCATCTTACAATGGTATGGTATTGTGTTAATACGCATGTGCATCAGAAAGTATGGTGCACATGTGCAAATGTTCTATTGTTTAATATACTGATACATAGTTCTTGTCAGAGCCCTTTAAGAGGCTCATGTCTCTTTTGGTCTCAGCCTGAATTTGGAACACAACTCAAGGGTTAAGTCTCAGAATCTAATACCTAGTTTGGGCGAAGTATGTGTTTGCTCATTGCCTGTAATTACTTCTGTGTCCTGGCTTTGTTGATGTGCAGTTCTGCTATTGTATGTATTTCTCTGGTTCTGGACTCTGGCTAACATTTAGATTATTCTCCTGCCTTCTGATTTTTAATTGCATTCTCTCCTGGCTTGACCTTGGCTTGTCTGACCTGTTTGTTTTCTGTTTTGTTTGTCTTTTGTACAATATCTGTCTTAATTCTGTTCAAGACCAGGATTTGTTCAGGATAGGTTCCAGTGCAGGGTTGCCCCATTTCGAGCACCTTTGACAGCTCTGGTGCGAACGTGCAGATGCTCTAATTTGAGATGAGCGAATCGAATCTGACGAAGTGGAATTCATTTTGAATTTCAGGAAAAATTTGATTCTAAACAAAGCCGAATTTCATGGCTATTCATGGTAACGAATTGTTTTTTTCTAAAATGCCCGCAAGCACATGGCGTGACATGGGGCAAAGAGCTAAGGGAGAAAGAAAGGAACTCAATGACATGACATGCAGCCAATCAGCAGCCAGCCAGCTTCTGTTATGTCACAGCCCTATAAATAAGCCAGCCATTTTACATTCTGTCACTTGCCATGGTGTCTCTTATGTACACGGATCTCTCTGCAGCAGCACTAGATTACACTCTGTGCCAAATACTTCTGATTTTGAAGTTACTGGGGTGAAATACGTTTCAACTACACAGTGTGTGTCTTATACACACATGCTCCCAAACCAGCGTTTTTTATTTTGGATATTACTCTCTTTTTTGCCAAAAAGTTACTTTTTCACTTATTGTGGTAAAATATCTTTAAAATACAGTGTGTGTATTTCTCACATACACACACCTTCGTTACAGGCAGGTAATTATTTTGGGATATTGTTCTCTGGGCCAAAGAGTTACTTTTTTCACTTATAAGGTGAAACACCTTTAAAATATAGATTTTGTATTTGTCATATACACACATCTCCATTACAGGCAGGTTATTTTGGGATATTGCTCTCTGGGCCGAACAGTAAATTTGTGACACTTATTTGTCTAAAAAAAAAACTTTGAAATACAGCTTGTGTATTTGTCATATACAAACATCTCTATTGCAGGCAGGTTATTATTTTGGGATATTGTTCTCTGCGTCAAAGAGTTACTTTTTTCACTTATAAGGTGAAACACCTTTGCAATACAGCTTGTGTCTATATATATGTGTATATATATATATATATATATATATATATGTGTAATAATATATATATATATAATATATATTTTATATATATATATATAATATATATATAAATATATATATATATATATATATATTACACACACACATCTACATTAAACAGAGTTTGTCTTATTGTCAATTTTTGATCAAACAGTATGCCAGACAGAGAGGTGGCAGGCCCTTCACATGTGAGTGGCAGTGGCACAAACATTCCTGGAACAGGCCCAGGTCGCAGCACAGCAAGGGGACGTTGCAGCAGGGGCGTCACGGCGGCCGCAGGCGCCGCTGCCCCTGCGGCCGTTCCTCTGCCTGCCGGGGGTCCGGTGCGGGCATCGCGACTACCTCCGTGCCCTCTGTCCCTGCGCCGGCTCGCTTACCTGGCCCCGCTCCTGTGCACGCCGCTCCCGGCCGTTCCGGCTGCCGCGCGCGTGCTCATCCCTTAGCGCGCGGCAGCTGGTCCAGATTTAAAGGGCCAGTGTCCCGTTAATTGGCCCTTTGCCGGACGCTGGTCCTATATACGGGTTACGCCCCCAGCACTCGCTGGCAGATCGTTGGTGTGCGTTTAGTGAGCTAAGAGAGTGTCTAGTGTCCATATTGATTAACCGTGTATCAGTCCGTTCCGCTACGTTTCCTGACTCTGCCTGTTTCCCACCTGCCCTGCCCGTCTCTGACCACGAACCTCTGCCGTCTGCCCTGACCTTCTGCCTGTCCCCGACTACGCCTTTGGATTACGATTCTGTACCACGCAGTACCCTGGCCGCCACCGCAAGCAAGTCACGTCAGGGGTAACGACCTGGTAGCCTCACGCCGCAGCAAGTCCATCCCGCTTTGCGGCGGGCTCTGGTGAATACCGGGGGCTACTTAGATTCTGTTCCCTGGCGTGGCTTAACTATCATCGCTTGTGGTGGTCCAGCGAATCCACCGAACCCTTACAGTACATTCTGGCCATGGATTCCGCCATGGTACCTCTGCCCGATCTCCGGGACGTTACGACGGCCATCACCCAGCAGAGCCAGCGTATCGACCAGCTCGCGGCCATGATGCAGAACCTTGCCGCCCGCCTACCTCCGCCTGCGGCTACTGCCGTCGCGCCTGCACCAGTTGCTCCGGCAGCCTCGGCTCTACCGGCTCCTGTACCGGGACCTTCTCTGCATCTGCCGCTCCCTTCTCGCTATGATGGAGACCCCAAGAAGTGCAGAGGCTTCATCAGTCAATGCTCCATCCACATCGAGATGCTGGCACATCAATTTCCTACTGAGCGGCCTAAAGTGGCCTTCATAATCAGCCTCTTAACAGGCGAAGCTCTGGCCTGGGCCACTCCGCTGTGGGACCGAGGAGATCCGCTGACGGCTAATCTGCAAGCCTTCCTCCAGGGGTTCCGAACTGTCTTTGAGGAACCTGGTCACACCTCCTCTGCTGCTGCAGCCCTGCTTCGTCTCCGTCAGGGTGACTGCACTGTGGGACAGTACTCTGTGCAGTTCCGCACCCTAGCCTCGGACTTGGACTGGAACAATGAGGCTTTGGTGGCAACCTTCTGGCAAGGCCTCTCGGGACGTATTGAAGATGAGCTCGCGGGTCGGGATCTGCCTTCCTCACTGGATGAATTGATTCGGTTGGCCACCCGGATCGATATTCGCTTTGCTGAAAGGCAACAAGAGCTCCGCCTCCAACGCGAGCTTACTCGTCCACGCCGGCTACCTTGCTTAGCTCCTGTCTTTCAACGCCCTCCACTTCCTCTGCCAACGGTTCATGAGGACGAACCCATGCAGGTTGAAAGGGCTCATTTGACCCAGGAGGAACGCTCAAAGCGACGTCTGCGGCAGTTATGTTTCTACTGTGGCGGTTTTGGCCACTTCATTGGGGACTGTCCGGTGTGCCCGGGAAACTCCCGCACCTAGGGCTCGTAGGAGAGGCAACCCTAGGTTTCAGTGCGGCCTCTCCCCGTCTGACCATTCCTGTTCTATGTGGAATTTCGCCGGACAACACCTTTCAGGTCACCGCCTTCCTGGACTCGGGGTCCGCCGATAACTTTATCAGCCACACGCTGGTGTCCCAGTACCGGCTTCCAGTGACCCCCCTGCAGAAACCCATGTTTGTCTCCTCTGTCAGTGGCGAATGCCTCAAGGATCGGTTCTGCACTACGCCCCTCACCTTGCAGATTGGGACGTTACACCAGGAAACAGTGAAACTCCTCGTACTGCCTCGTTCCTCTTCTGAGATCCTTCTGGGCCTTCCCTGGTTACAAGAGCATGCTCCGACCCTAGACTGGAACACAGGCGAGATTCTTCGTTGGGGCCCGGCATGTCGCTCACGATGACTTCTGGAACTCCGCCCTGCTCCACGGTTTGCCTCTGCGAAGCCTACAAAGTCTCTGCCAGGTCTGCCTGCTCCTTATTAGGACTTTGCTGATGTCTTTTCCGAAAGACAAGCCAAAACTCTTCCCCCGCACCGGCCCTTCGATTGCCCTATCGATTTGCAACCCGGTACTACTCCTCCCCGAGGCAGAGTTTACCCTCTCTTGTCCCTGAGACAAAGGCCATGTCCGACTATATTCAAGAAAATCTCCGCAAAGGCTTTATACGCAATTCATCCTCGCCTGCGGGAGCCGGATTCTTCTTTGTCGAAAAGAAAGATGGAACCCTCCGGCCCTGTATCGATTATCGTGGCCTGAATAAAATAACCGTAAAGAATCGATACCCACTGCCTTTGATCTCGGAGCTATTTGACCGCCTACGTGGTGCAAAATTTTTTTCTAAGTTGGATCTTCGCGGAGCTTACAACCTGATTCGGATCCGGAAAGGTGACGAGTGGAAAACAGCCTTTAACACCCGTGATGGCCACTTCGAATATCTCGTCATGCCATTTATCTCTGTAACGCTCCGGCTGTCTTTCAAAACTTCGTTAATGAGATCTTTCGGGATCTTCTATACGTCTGCGTCATAGTTTATCTGGACGATATTCTAATCTATTCTCCAGACCTACAGACTCACCGCTACCCCGTCCGCCAGGTGCTCAGACGCCTCCGGAACCACCAACTTTATGCCAAGCTGGAGAAGTGCCTGTTCGAGCGCACCTCCCTGCCCTTCTTAGGGTACATCGTGTCGGATCAAGGTCTTCAGATGGACCCCGCCAAGCTCTCAGCAGTCCTGCAGTGGCCCCGTCCGGTGGGCCTTCGGGCCATCCAGCTCTTGTTAGGATTTGCCATTTATTACAGGCAATTTATCCCACACTTCTCCTCTCTGGTGGCTCCGATGGTAGCCCTCACCAAGAAGGGTGCCGATCCCAAATCATGGCCTCCCGAGGCCCAAGAGGCCTTCAAACGTCTAAAAGCTGCATTTGCTTCCGCTCCTGTTCTCTCTCGTCCGGACCCTCAGCGCCCGTTTATCTTAGAGATCGACGCCTCCTCCGTCGGTGCCGGCGCCGTTCTTCTTCAGAAGGCCTCCTCTGGGAGATTGCGGACGTGTGAGATTCTTCTCCAAAACTTTCACTCCGGCTGAACGTAATTACACAATCGGGGATCGGGAACGTCTAGCCATAAAGTTAGCCCTAGAAGAATGGCGTCACTTGCTGGAGGGGGCTCATCATCCCATAGAGATCTACACTGATCATAAGAATCTGCTATATCTACAATCTGCTCAGCGATTGAATCCGCGTCAAGCCAGGTGGTCTCTTTTCTTCGCCCGGTTTAATTTTCTCCTACACTTCCCACCGGCCGAAAAAAATGTCAGGGCAGACGCTCTCTCTAGATCCTCTGACACGGTGGGCTTGGAGCCGCCCCTGCAGCACATTATCCCTCCGAAACGGCTTCTTTCAGCAGCTCCTGTGGACCTTCAACAGGGAAGACCTATGTCCGTCCTGCTTTACGGCCTCAAATCCTTAAACGGGGACATTCTTCTCGAACAGCTGGGCATCCTGGGATTCACAAATCCGTACAACTAATCTCCAGATACTATTGGTGGCCCACTCTCTCGCAGGACGTTAGGGACTTTGTTTTAGCCTGCACCTCCTGTGCCCGTAACAAAGTTCCTCGCCTCAGACCCGCGGGTCTGCTTCAGCCTCTCCCGGTGCCAGAGAGACCTTGGTCCCATATTGCTATGGATTTTGTTACTGACCTGCCGGCCTCATCCGGAAACACGGTCATCTGGGTGGTGGTTGACAGATTTTCTAAAATGGCTCATTTTGTGCCCCTGCCCGGGTTACCCTCGGCACCCCAGCTAGCCCAGCTCTTCTTCCACCACATCTTTCGATTACACGGGCTCCCTTTGCACATCATCTCGGATAGGGGAGTCCAGTTTGTATCTAAATTCTGGCGGGCTCTCTGTGCTCAGTTACGGGTACAGCTGGACTTCTCATCCGCATACCACCCTCAGACCAACGGGCAGGTGGAGAGGGTCAACCAAGTCTTAGGCTCTTATCTGCGACATTTTGTGTCTGCCCGTCAGGATAACTGGTCTGACCTTCTCCCCTGGGCGGAATTCTCATATAAGTCCCTAGACTCAAAGGCCGCTAAAGCCCTTTTTTATTGTGTTTGGGTAACATCCCCGCCCGCCTCTCCCCCTAGCCGTTTCGTGTCACGTTCCTGCTGTAGATGCCCAAGTACGGGACATCAAGTCACTCTGGCAGGTCACTCGTCAGGCTCTTCTTTGGGCTTCCACTCGTACTAAAGTTCAGGCCGATAGGTACTGGAGACCTTCCCCTGTATTTAAGCCAGGTGATAGGGTTTGGCTATCGGCCAAATACATCCGGTTCAAGGTACCCAGCTACAAGTTGGGCCCTTCGTCAGCTTAGCCCGGTCTCCTACGAGCTCCGCTTGCCTCCCACTCTGCGTGTCCCGAACGCCTTCCATGTCTCGCTCCTCAAGCCGGTGGTGCTGAATCGCTTCTCCCGTGGATCTGTCTCGCCTTCTCCTGTGGCCAACTCTGATAACATCATTGAGGTCAAGGAGGTGCTGGCGCAGAAGACAGTGAGGGGGAAGCGATTCTTTCTCATTGACTGGAAGGGGTTCGGGCCAGAGGAGCGTTTGTGGGAACCTGAATGCAACCTGTCACCTGATCTCCTTGCTAGGTTAAAAAAAAAGAGGGGGAGACCTGGGGGGGGGGGACGACTGTCACGGCGGCCGCGGGCGCTGCTGCCCCTGCGGCCGTTCCCCTGCCTGCCGGGGTCCGGCGCGGGCATCGCGGGCAACCGCGACTACCTCCGTGCCCTCTGTCCCTGCGCCGGCTCGCTTACCTGGCCCCGCTACTGTGCACGCCGCTCCCGTCCGTTCCGGCTGCCGCGCTCGTACTCGTCCCTTAGCGCGCGCGCGTGACAGCTGGTCCAGATTTAAAGGGCCAGTGTCCCGTTACTTGGCCCTTTGCCGGACGCTGGTCCTATATAAGGGTTACCCCCTCCAGCACTCGCTGCCAGATCGTTGGTGTGCGTTCAGTGAGCTAAGAGAGTGTCTAGTGTCCGTATTGATTATCCGTGTACCAGTCCGTTCCGCTACGTTTCCTGACCTTAACTGTTTACCGCCTGCCCTGACCGTCTGCCCGTCTCTGACCATGAACCTCTGCCGCCTGCCCTGACCGTCTGCCTGTCCCCGACTACGCCTTTGGATTACGATTCTGTACCACGCAGTACCCTGGCCGCCTCCGCAAGCAAGTCACGTCAGGGGGAACGGGCCTGGTAGCCTCACGCCGCAGCAAGTCATCCCGCTTTGCGGCGGGCTCTGGTGAAAACCGGGGCTACTTAGATTCCGTTCCCTGGCGTGGCTTAACTATCATCGCTTGCGGTGGTCCAGCGAATCCACCGAACCCTTACAAGGGGTCACTCGGTGAGGCCACACCTGCCGCTGTCATCTAGCGACCGTGGGTTGTTCAGCAACCCAAAGGTTCTTGATTGGTTGACTGGGTCATCCACTTCCTCCCAGATGACATCTGACAACCCCAGCCAAGAGTCGATGGGTTCGTCAGACACAACCCTTAGTTGGCATCACCCGGGAGCAGGTCGTGGGCCCTCACCTGTCCTCAACCCAACTCTGCCCCATTTGGTTGCCTCAGCCAGAGAACTACAATGTGCTGTGGGCTCTGTGCCACTATACAGTGAGGACGAACTGTTGGAGGACAGTGAGCAGCTACTGGGCAGCAAAGAGGTGGGGCAGACGTCTGCTGCTTCTTGCGGTAAGCGGGCAAGTAGTGATGAGGAGAGTGGCATGGGAGGTTAATTTGTAAGTGGTCAGGCTCTGTACACCGAAACCGTTGAGGAGGACAGCATTGACGGGCAAACACTAATCGATGATGATGTAGCCGATCGCACTTGGGAGCCGGGTGATACAAGGACTTCATCATCATCGTCGGGAGAAGAGGGCGGCAGCTTGCGCGTTAGGCAGCGGCACAGCCAACAAGTTGGTAGTGTGGGTAGTATGTCTGTTCCTTCTGTGGCCTACTCATGCTGCCCCCACCTCCACACTGTCTTTGTGCCACTCTGTGGAAGATCGCTCAGCAAGCACAACAGCTTAATCAGCTGTCGTCTATGATGCAACAGCTTCTCGCCATTTAGCCGTGGCAGCTCCCGTGGCAGCAGCTCCAGTAACGTCCACTGGCCCCAAGCTCCGGTTGTCCATGCCGACGAAATTTGATGGGGATCCTAAGGCCTATAGGGGCTTCATCACCCAATGCTCTCTCCACGTGGAACTCATGGCCCGACAATTTCCGTCAGAAAGGTCTAAGATGGCCTTCGTGGTCATTCTGCTTTCTGGGAAAGCCCTAGCCTGGGCGACTCCACTTTGGGATCGAGATGACCCTGTCACGGCTGACCTGGGTACTTTTCTTCAGGAGTTCCGAAGTGTGTTCGAGGAACCCGCCTGCGCATCCTCAGCGGAAACCGCGTTGCTGAACCTCCAGCAAGGGAACTCCTCCATAGGAGACTACGCTGTGCAATTCCGCACTCCAGCTTCCGAATTGGCGTGGAATGATGCAGCATTATGCTCCACGTTCAAGAAGGGCCTCTCCAGCCAGATTAAGGATGCCCTTTCCACTCGGGACTCTCCGTCTTCATTGAGTGAGCTCATCCATCTGGCGACCCGGATTGATATACGTTTCTCGGAGAGACGTGAGGAGCTCCGTCAAGAGCGTGTACCAACCCAAACTCGTCCTCTACCTCGTCTTGCGCCGGTGTTTCTTCGGCCTCCACTGCCTTCTTCCCAGCCAACCATGGAAGAGGCCATGCAACTGGACAGAGCCCACCTGACTTCGCAGAAACTTAACCGTCGACGTGAGGAGAACCTATGACTCTACTGCGGCAGCCCAGAACATCTCGTGGGATAGGCGTCCCTTGGTGTGAGCAATACCTCTCCCCGTCTCACCTTGCCGGTTCGGATCACTACCCATTCCGGAACTTCGTTCCAAGTGGCCGCATTGCTGGACTCCGGATCGGCGGGGAATTTTTTTGATGCTACCCTGGTGACTAAGTATCGCCTCCCGGTGGTTCGTTTAGACCAATCCCTGGTCATCTCATCTGTCAGCGGCGAACTACTGAGTGATCGTATCCTCTTCCGGACGGAACCGGTGTCTCTGCACGTGGGAGCTCTACATAAAGAGAGGATTGTGTTCTTCGTGCTACCCCGTGGCTGCAACGTCACGCCCCTATGCTTGACTGGAAGACGGGCGAAGTTCTGCATTGGGGTCATGCCGGCCCGTAACGCTGCTTAGGGGCACCGCGCCCGGTGCGCCTCACTCCTCCACGGCTATCTCCCAAAGCTCTTCCGGGTCTGCCGACACAGTACCAGGACTTTCAAGATGTTTTCTCGGAGAAGCAAGCGGAGACTCTCCCGCCTCACCATGCCTATGATTGTCCCATTGATCTACTGCCCGGGACTAGTCCTCCCCGGGGTAGGGTCTATCCGCTATCGGTACCCGAGACCCAGGCTATGTCAACCTACATCCAGTAAAATCTTCATAAAGGCTTCATTCGCAAGTCCACCTCTCCTGCAGGCGCTGTTTTTTTCTTCGTGGAGAAGAAGGGCGGGTCACTGCCCCCCTGCATCGACTACTGCGGACTGAACAAAATCACCATTAAAAACCGGTATCTGTTACCGTTAATTACCGAACTTTTTGACCGACTCCGAGGGGCCAGAATCTTTTCCATGTTGGATTTGCGGGGTGCCTACAACCTCATTAGGATCAGAGAGGGGGACGAGTGGAAGACGACGGCCTTTAACACTCGGGATCGGCACTTAGAATATCTGGTAATGCCCTTCGGCCTGTGCAACACCCCCGCGGTTTTCCAAGAGTTCGTTAAGTTTTTTCCCAAAATTTTCTCCTATATTCTGAATAGGGGGTTTACCGGGGAGACATTCAGATTTTTTAAACCCGATCCGGAAGCCCCACCGCCCCACAACGTCAGGTTTTTGAGGCCCCCTTGCGCAACATTATCTCTACCCCAAAGCTTGAAAAATGCATTTTCCAAAAGACCACCCTCTCTTTCCTGGGGCTTTTTAATCTCCGGAAAGGGGGCAAAGAGGGAAACCCTGCCAAGTTTCCCCTGCCCTACGTGGCCTCGACCTGTCGGTCTTCGGGCCATCCAAAAAATTTTTTTGGGGGTTTGGGGGGGAAACTTTTTACAGGATTTTATCCTCATTCTAAACGTTGGTCCCCCTAATTGTACCCAAACCCAGGAAAATGCCCCCCCCGGACTTTGGCGGCCGTTTGCCGAAGAGGCCTTTTAAATTTTAAAAGCCGCTTTTGCTTCTGAACCGTCTTTTCCGGGTATGTTTTATGGTCCCCTTTTTCTTCGGGAAAGTTGACCCTCTTCGTGGGCGTGGAGCATTTTAAAACCCAAAAGGGCCCCAAAGGGGCAAGTTGGCCTGGGGTTTTTTCTCAAAAACCTTTTCGCCCGCTGAGGGGAAATTTTAACCCATCGGTGTTTCGGGAGTTACTGACCTTAAGTTGGGATTTGGGGAATTTTTGGCGCCACCCCTGGGGGGGTGTTGGGAACCCCCTTAAAAAACCCTTCCCCGATCACAAAAACCCTCCTTTACCCCAAAACAGCGCAGCGCTAAACCCTCCCCCAAGCCAGGTGGTCATTTTTTTTTTTCCCGTTTAAATTTTGTTTTTCCAACTTTCGCCGACAGGAAGAATGTCAAAGCCGATGCCCGGGTTTCGTGCCTCTGAATTAGTGGAGAAGAGGGGGGCAAAAGCCTCGCAAAATTGTCCCCAGAACTTGTTTTCCGGGGCCCTCCGCAAATCTCCAGCGTGCCCCCCCAGGAAAGACGTTGTGCCCCCGCACTGGAAAAGGGGGGGTGGCTAAAAACTGGGGAAATTGTTCTCGAATTTTCCGGGGCACCCCGGGGTTCGAAAGTCGTCCCCCCCCTGTTTTTCCCCTTTTTTTTGGTGGCCCGGGTTTTAGCCCCAAAAAAGTGAAGGAATTAGTGGAGGCGGGGGTTTCCACTTGTGCTTTGCAAAAAAGTTCCCCCCGCACCAAACCGGCGGGGCTGCTTTCGCCTTGCCCGTCCCTAACAGTCCTTGGGCCACATTGAAAGGGGCTTTTATTACCGAAACTGCCTCCCCTTTTGGGCGGGGAAAAAGGTCATCTGGGTGGTAAAATGTTTGTTTTTCAAAAATGACGCCTTTTGTTCAAAGGCTTTGGGTTTCCCCTTTGGGTCCAGTTTTTGGGCCCAAAGTTTCTTCCCGATATTTTCCGGTTACCGGGTTCCACCCAAACATTGCTCTGATGGGGGGTTTTTGTTTGTTTCTTGATTTTGGGGGATGGGCTCTGTTTACAATTTTCAAATCAAGCTGGACTTCTCTTTGGCTTACCCCCCCGCAATTTCCCAAAGGCCAAAGGGCGAAATGGTGATTTAATTCTTGGGTACCTATCTCCCCCACTTCAATTTTGTAGACAAGGTGATTGGGCCAGGGCTGTTGACATGGGGGAATTTTTTGTATAACTCCCCGGACTTTGATTCTGCTGGAGGGTTCCCCCCTTCCCTTTATTTTCTTCGGTCGGCATTCCCCCCCACCCCTTTTGCTGCCCTAGCCTCCTCCGTGGGTTTCCCGCGGTGGATTTAAAATTTTAAACCGTGAAACCCCTCCGCCATTGGGAGAGAGAAACGGGGCCCGTCCCCGCTTTAGGCCTCCCCCGTTTGAAGGGCCCGGCAGGGCAAGAAAAGAAGACCCCCTCCCCCCTTTGTTCCAGGTTTGGGCCTGAGATTTTTTTAAAGGGGGCCCTTTTCCAAAATGCCTTTTGAGTTTTTCCCCAAAAGGGGTTTTTAGGGGGTTCAGGTTCTGGACTCATTGCTGGACACTTTAGAAGTCTCCAGTGCTTTCTCTCAAACCCTATTTTCTAGTGCTTTTGAAGCTTGTTTTGTGTCATTGTCGTGCTGGAAGACCAATTACCTCTGAGGGGAGACCCAGCTTTCTCACACTGGGCCCTACTTTATGCTGCAAAAAATTTTTTTTTGTTGGTAGTATTCAGATTATATTTTACATCACACGGTCAAGAGTCATGCCAGAGGCAGCAAAACAACCCAAATCATCAGGGAACTCCGCCATGTGTGACTGTAGGGAACGTGTTCTTTTCTTTTGAATGACTCTTTTTTTTCCTGTAAACTCTATGTGATGCCTTTCCAAAAGCTCTACTTTTGTCTCATCTGACCAGAGAACATTCTTCCAAAATCGTTTTAGAGCTTTATCAGGTAAGTTTGGGCAAACTCCAGCCTGGCTTTTTTATGTCTCGGGCAGGGGCGTCGCTAGGGTGTTTTTACTCGGGGCTCGGGCCCCGGAATATAAACTCCCCTGTGCCCCGAGTCTCCCGGGCTCCAGCCGCTGACGAGGGCACTGGAGCACGACTGGCCCTTCAGAGCATGTGCGTCGCTGGACGCACATGCAAGCTGCGGGCTTCTTCGTGGTAGAGAGCGAGCGCTCCCTGCTCCGCAGACTAGTGTCGAACGGCTCTGGGTCCGTACCACTGCGGGGCCGCCGGGTCCTAACAGCGAGGAGCACCCGCCGCGGCCCCGTGCGCCTCTGCACGGCTGCGTCGCGATGATGTGATGGTCATCGCGGTCGCTGCCTCTTCCTAGGGCGCAACAGGCTGTATAGGCCGGGCGCCCGAGGTGGCTGCCGGGAGGAGCGCGGGCTGAGAGGGACGGGAGCGCGACACGGGGGAGGTAAGGTGAGTATGTTTTGTTTTTTTTAAAGCGTTTACCTGTCTCAGTGCCCCTATATCTGCAGTGCCCCTATAATGCCTGTCCTGTGGCCCCCATATCCATGCCTGTGGCCCCTATCCTGCCTGTGGCCATTTCCCTGCCTGAGGCCCCCATATGCTGCCTGTGACCCACCATATACTGCCTGTGGCCCCCATATACCTGCCTGTGGCCCCCAATGCTTCCTGTGACCCCTTTATTACTTGCCTGTGGGCCCCATATCCCTGCCTGTGGAATCCATTGCTGCCTGTGGCACCCATATGCTGCCTGTGACCCCAATTACGCATGTGGCCCCATATCACTGCTGATGGCCCCATATCCCTGCCTGTGGCCCTATATACTGCCTGTGCCCCTATAATACCTGCTGTGGCCCCATATAATGCCTGTGCCCATATTATACCTGCATGTGGCCCCCATTTTAATTGCCTGTGAACACCCATATAATGCCTGTGCCCCCATATCCCTGCCTGTGCCCCCCATATCCTGCCTGTGCCCCCCATTTACCTGACTGTGGGCCCCCATATGCTGCCTGTGCCCCATTTCCCTGCACTGTGGCCCCATTATCCCTGCTGTGGCCCCATATCCCTGCCTGTGCCCTCCCATTTACTGAACAGGGCTGTGGCCCCCATTTGTGCCTGTGCCCCTATATGCCCTGACTGTGCCCCCCATTTCCCAGCCTGTGGCCCCAATATCCCTGCCTGTGGCCCCTCCATATTCACTGCCTGTGGCCCCATATGCTGCCATGTGCCCTAGAATGTCTGCCTGGGGCCCCCATTATCCATGCCTGTTGCCCCTTATGCTGCCTCAGTGCCCCTATATATGCCTCAGTGCCCCTATTTTCTGCCTCCAGTGCCTATATATCTTCTTGTGGCCCCTATTATACTGCTCAGTGCCCCTATAGACCTGCCCGTGGCCCATATATGGCCTGTGCCCCCCTATTATACTGCCTTTGGCCCAATATACTGCCTTGTGGCCCTTTATTCTGACCTGTGGCCCTATATATCTGCCTGTGGCCCTATTTATCTGCCTGTGGCCCCATATATCTGCCTGTGGCCCTTTATACTGTTTCAGTTACCCTATTTACCTGAGGGACTGCTATACCTATAATTAAGGAGTTGGCTGGAAATGTGAGGATTCTAAGATATTGGTCCAAAATCCTCAGGGACGAGTATTGGCCGGGAGCTATCAGCATGAAGTGTGATACCGGACTGGAGAAGAATAAGGGAAGTGAAACGGTCGGATGATCAGAAAAGACGGCCTCGGTGAGTTACTAAATGTTACAGCAGGGTAATCACTTATATGTCTGCAGGTCTACATACACACTAGTATCTTACCATTTAGGCCCCTGTTTGGCGGTGGTATATGTAATCAGAGCCGTGTACATAGATGATAGTCACATGTGGGGTTGGCAGGATTATTTGATCCTTTATGTAGTAATTCAGTTTTGGGTCTTGGTTTTGTAGGAGTGTTTTTAGTCACAATCATTGTCTGGTAGATTTGCTCCTTGTAATCGGTGTTTGTTTGGTTGACGTTCGGGGTATTGTCATAGAAGGTGAGAAGTTCTGAATTGTAAATTTGTCATTGGTGTTTTTTACGTACAGTGACTGGTGAGGAGATGGACGGGATCTCGTGTGGATGTGCAGAAAATTAGTGACAGGGAAAAGAGGTTTTTTCCTGTAAAAAAAACATCCACAGTTCACAATGAGGCGTGAAAAATGTCTGTTGTGAACCCAGCCCTACCAGAAAAACTCAAAGGGCACGAGCCAAGGATGTTTTAGGACACTAGCAACGCCCCTGGTCTCGGGGTAAGATGTGGGGTCTTCCTGGGTATCTACCATTCAGTCCTTTTCATTCTGACGCGGACGGATAGTATGGAGTTGACATGTGGTACTCTCGGACGCAGGACTGCTTGAACTTGTTTGGTTGTTTGTCTGAGATTCAGTATCACACCATCCGCACAATCTTGCGTTGAAATTTCTCATCAATTTTTCTTTTCCGTCCACATCTAGGGACGTTAGCCACAGTGCCATAGGGAGGTAAGCCACAGTGCCATAGGGAGGTTAACCACAGTGCCATGGGCTTTCCACTTCTTGATGACATTGCGCACGGTAGACACAGAAACATTCAGGTCTTTGGAGATGGAATTATAGCCTTGTGATTGCTCATGCTCCTCACAATTTGGGATTCCTCAAGTCCTAGACAGTTCTTTGGTCTTCTTTCTTTTTCTCCTTGCTCAATGTAGTACACTCACAGGACACAGGACTGAGATGAGTCAACTTTCAAATCCATTCCAAATGCTGCAAGTGCGATTTAGTTATTGCCAACACCTGTTAGGATGCCACAGGTAAGTTACAGGGCTGTTAATTACACAAATTAGAGAAGCATCCAATGATTTTTCAAACAGTTGCCAATACTTTTGTCCAACCCCCTTTTTTATCTTTGGTGTGAATTATTTCAATTTGGCTTTATGACAATTCTTTTTGTGGTTTTCCATTGAAGACAAATTAAATGAAGATGATAATACCAAAGAATTTTGTGTTGAATCATTTTCAGGAAGAAACTGAGTATCTGACAGAATTGCAGGAGTGCCAATACTTTTGGCCACCACTGTAATCATGCTGCTGTCACCTCCACAATCTGTCATTGTGCCACTCTGTGACCTACTCATGTGCGGCCACCTCACAATCAGTCATTGCCCAACCCCCCCCCCCCTCCATGGCCACTCTGTGGCCTAATCATGCTTCCACCTCCTCCAAGCCGAACAAAAAACGCAACGATTGTGTCTAGGAGATGCAGTAGGCCATTATGACATGGTCCTTTGTTTGCATCAGGTTTGTCTGATTGTGTTTTGGTAGCCAAAATGCAAGGAGTGGATTTAAAACACATATGATAGGCAATATATTCCATTTACATGTCATCTCTGATATGGATCTACTCGTTTTCTTTTTGGCTGTGCATATTCTGAGGGATTATTGACAATTGAAAGTGGACACTGACAGATCAAAGTAAGGCAAATGATCAGTGACGTCAATGAAAAAATTACTGCCGGACAACCCTCCCACTACTTTCGAGGGAGGTGGGGCATCGACATGTATCTGCGAGTTATAAGAAAGGTTCTGTCATAATCTGTGGAATCAATCTTGTGATGGTGTATAGGAGTGCGCTACTTTGACGCTTATAGTGGGATGCTTGGTCTGTGCTCGGTTCTTTCCAGCTGGTGCATGACATTACCCTGTCAGGTTGCGTTTTCCATTCAGGTATTTGGTCAGTTTTGAACCCGTACTGTCAGGTAGTGATATGTGAAACGGATTCTATGAGTGGCGCCTGTCATCTGCGTGTCATACTAAATCACAGCACTGTTTCAATACCAAACCATGCTCCCTATGCATGATCTACAAAACCACACAGGCTCTCTGTAGCCAGGAAACAAATTTTTTGGGAGAATTCGGCGAATTGACTCAATCAAATTTTTGAGAAATTCGCTCATCCTAGTTCTAATGTTTAACATTTTGATACATAACTCTGGTGCAGGGACGTAGCTAAAGACTCATGGGCCCAGGTGCAAAACTTAAGCTTGGGGCCCCCCTACCCCTGGATAATGGCTGTGGACTAACACTTTTTAACAACAGGTTCCCTACTTGGTGTGAGGGGATATCTGCGGTGTAGTGTGCTGTGGGAATTTCTACTTAAAGGGATTGTCGCATTCAAGAAAATTTTAAATGAGGACCAGGTAGTGAAAAAAGAATAAACAAATTATGCATCATAAGCATCTCCCACATTGCCCTGCCCCACCCCAAACTAAAAAGTTTTTGGGGTTTATGATTTTGTTAGAGTTTATACGTACAGTTTAACTTTGACATGTTATCTGTTGTTCTGTCAGGTCACAACAAATACAAAGGCAAAAAAAAACGTCACCACAGTATAGTGACTAGTACCATCATAATGAACAAACCAATTATATCCAATTATACCAAGACCAATTATATCAATAACATTATACAAAAACCAAAGAATAGCACAACATGCCACTTCCATTTATAGTGACTAATCCACCATACTGTTACTGACCACAATCACTATACCAAGCCCAATAATAACGCCACAATTACTACCACAATAAAGAGACTGAATATAACAATCGTACTGTTACTGAATATAAGACCAATTCACTAAAAACCCTAATACGCAAGCAGTGACGATGTTATTTTTTTAATAGACTGGACTTTTACGGACGCAGCACTACCATTATGTGTAATTTTTTAAACTTCTTTAATTTATTTGTAAAATGGCATAAAGGGATGTTATGAACCTTTTTTTTATTTTACATTATTTTTTATTGTTAATTGTAGTCCCCCTTGTACTTGGCATAAGGGGGTGCGATCAGTTTGTACTTTGTTATGCAGTAATAAGAGTATTGCAGAACAGGTATACAAACAATGGCTATGCAGGGTGCAATATGAGTAAGTATCATGAAATCATGGGATGGTACTTCATTAGGCTCGGGTTTCATGATTGACTCTTGTCACACGAAATCCGTGGCAGCGGACTAAGATCGGTGCGCAGCACACTACTTAATCCTTTAGATGCCACGGCAATGTGAACCGTGCATTTAAAGGATCAAAACGATCAGGACAGGAGCAACATACCACACTGGACTTAACGCTGATCTAGTGTGGTATGCTGTCCATTGTAGTCTATAGTTACTTCTGTGGAAGTACAAGTCCCAGAGTTGTGCTTGGTTGTGTGGTATTATACCACTACCAGCTTCTGTGAACGACAGGTCCCAGAATGTCAGACACACCAGACAGTCTCTTTTAATATATGGTACAAACATTACAGTCACACACACACACACACACACACACACACACACACACGTATATGTGTGTGTGTGTGTGCCTGTAATGTTTGTACCTTATATTACATGAGACTGGCTGGTGTGGCTGATATCGCTGGGAACTGTAGTTCCACAGAAGCTGCTGTGGAACTACAACTACCAGCCTACCCACATTAATTAGGCTGAATCTTTCTAAAGGCCATGTTGTGCAGTATGGTAGTACTTGTTGTTCCAGGTGATATAGGGTCGCCCCCCCTGAGTTTTTGAATTACATGCTGGCCTGGTGTATCTTCTTAAACCTCTGCGTCTAGCAGAGCGTGCTGATACAGGCCCAAGGACGCCATGTGAAAAATACCTTTTACATTCAAAAAACAGAGCAGACATAGTCCTAAAGTGACCATGTTTGCACTAGTTGTTCCCCTATGGACTCGTTTGGGATCTGTTAGGATACATTTTTCAGATATCCCAACACAGTCCCACAGACACCAGCATGAACCCAGCCTAGAGAAATTCCCCCCCCAACCCCCCACTCTCATGCTTTCTGTACCTGGTCAACATGCCTGCAGGGGAGAGAAGACAGGGGGGCAGCTACAGCAGGAGGAAGAATCAGTGTAAGAGACCATGGTACTATTCTGATAGCTGGCCAGTGATGGACTCCTGCTTGACCTGTACCCTTGTCTCCTTTCTCCAGTGCACATGGTGATATTGTGCGGCTGCGCACGTCTTCTGCTGCACTGACCCTCTGCCTCCTCTCTTGCTCTGCTGTAGGCCGTGATGTGGGGGCTGTAG
>JAODAL010045077.1:0-5000 GCA_025379985.1 Phyllomedusa bahiana | reverse complement strand
AGCGCTGGACGACAAACTGCAGGGTAGTCAGTACAGACAAAACCGTTGCTAAGGGTGCATAGCGCTTGCGTGAATTCATGAAGAAGACCGCCGAGATTGACGGATGAATCGCGCGTGAGCAGATGCCAAGACAAGCGCCAGAGGCCGCTCAGGTGGTGCCAGGCAGGTGCAGGCACAGTCACTCATCACAAGTAAACTTAGAGGGTGCAGTAGCGTCTTCATGAGTTTCAAAGGCGCGCCAATCTCAACCTTGACTATCAACATTGGGTCCAATGTATGACCAAATCACTAAACCCATGGATGCGTCCATCTACTAGAGAGGGCCACCCAGGGTAAGGGATAAAGGTCCACCTCAGATAACAAATATAGTTGAAAGGAGCCGGACACAACCTAATATTTCCAGGCAATTGGTGTGTTGCCCTGTACATATTGATGCCTTTATTCCACCTTATTACAAAAAGTTTCATGAAGAACAATAGGGGTCGTTATTTGCTTTAAGATGGACAAGGGTATAATAGATCAAAAAATTTTATAAGATAATGGGTGTGTAAAGGTAAATACCCAGGGGAATTTTATATATGTTTAAGACAGAAAGTAAGGTATAAATACCATTAGATGAAGATCCAACACTATGATTGAGGGGGCAATTGACAGTTTAAGTAAGGGTCATTAGATAATAACATGCAAACGAAAGTGATTCGGATAAGTCCAACGTGGATATACACAATCAATCGGTATTTCCATTTGGGGTCTCTCTTTGGAGATCAATCTGTCCACAGGTCTCCTCCCCTAGTGGGAGGTTTTGACGATGTCAATTCCTTGAACTTAACAATATTCAACCTTCCTTCATGCCTATCCCTGATGTGTCTAGCAATTGGGGTGTCCATCTGTCTCTTAACTTCCACTTACATGTTCCCATATCCTGGTCTAACTTCTCGTTTAGTTCTCTACCCACGTAATTCTGTCCACATGGACATGTGGTAAGTGATGACCCCCAACCAGACACACAGTTGATATGCCCCTCCAGATGTTATATATCCAGGTCATCCTTAACCACTAGTGAATTGTTTAAGTTCATGACAGAGGAACAAACATTTACATTTCCCACACTTAAAACAGCCTTAGGCTGTTGCTGAGGCCAAGTTTCATTTGGGGAGGTGCACAAAAATGGCTCTTCAACCAGGACGGTGTCCCAAGTACTGATCCCTACTTTCTGTAAGGATGTTAGGGGAGGATTGGTAAAATAGCCCTTAGTTCTTCATCTTGTAAAAAGGACATTCCAATATCGGTGTTATGATGTCTCTAATCTGATGGGCATTAGAGCTAATTTCCCCAATGATACGTAGTCATTCCTTTCATTACTCTGGGTACATTCTTATTTTTGGGAAACCAAAAGGTTCACCTATCTTCCCTTATTGCTTTTTGAAAGGCTTCTCTTAATGGTCCTTCTGGTTACCCTCTATTGAGGGGGGGGTAACCTCTGTTTCAGATCCAATTTGCTTGTTGTTTAAAATGTGGACGTGTATCAGAACATTTTCTCCTCAGCCGGATGATATTGCCCCGTGGATTCACCTTTACAGGGGTTCTCGGGTGGCTTACTCTCCCATCTGAGGAGGGCTATTAGCGGATGACCTCCTTGTCTTGTGTTGGATCTCATTCTATTGGTATTTATACCTTCTGTCATTAAACATATATATATTTCTCCTGTGTATTTACCTTTTACGCCATTTCTCTTATAAAATGTTTTGATCTATTATCCTGTGCCTCTTAAGCAATACGTCCCTAATGTTCTTCTGGAATCTTTTTGTAATAAGGTATGGAATTAAGGCATCTATATGTACAGGGGCAAACACACCAATCTGCCTGGAAATATTAGGTTGTGTCGCTCTTTTTTTTTTTTTCCATCTATATTTGTATCTGTGGTGGACCTTTCAATTACTCCTGGGTTGGCCCTCTCTAGTAGATGGACGCATCATGGGTTGGTATTTTGGGCATACATTGGCCCCTATGTTGATAGTCTTGGGTTGAGATTGGGCTGCGCCTTTGGAAAACATGTAGACGCTACGCACCCTCCTATGTTTACTTGAATGGGTGGACTGTGGCCTGCCCTCGCCTGGCACCTGAGCGGCTTCTGGGCTTGTCTTGGGCATCTGCGCACGCGCGAGTCATCCGTCAATCTCGGCGGTCTTCTCATGGTTTTCACGCATGCGCTATGAACCCTTAGAAAAAATGGTTTTGTCTGCTGTACTGACTACTGCGTTTGCGTCCAGGGCTTCGGCGCGCCATCTTTGCAATGGGCCTGCGCATGCGCTCGATGATCCGATGGTCACTAGCGGCCATCTTTGAAAGTCCGCGCATGGCGCTATTGCACTTTTCGGACGCAAGACTCTCTGCCGTGCGGGCTGATTGAATGGCGGGTTTCTTTGAATCTGGAACCATGGGGACTTTGTAGGTCAGTGGAATAGCGTAAGTGGGCGGTATTAGGGCCCTATGTGGATTATTACCACCATATAAACTGTGTGGGGAGGGTCTCTTTTCTCTGTGGGGACACTGTTTACTCCATACTGAAGGAGTTTCCAACCAGGGAGCCACATCATGATCGGTATGTCATTCAACGTGTAACTTGGTCTTTAATCTTTTTTGCTTGTTTGCTCTCTCTGGAAGATTTTGGTTTTTGAGATAAATATACCAATCTTCCTTTTTTGGCCCTTTTTTTGCAGGCACACTAGCCTAACATGAAAAAGTTTTTTCTGCGTACCAGGTACTCTGTACTTTTATCTATCCTTTGCTGGGGATCTGGAGAAATTGTAATTAGGGGTTTTTTGGGCAATCCGTTGCTTTTTTAAAACCCATTGATAAGCCCCTGAAATTGGGACGAAACGCTGCGTCTGGGGAGTCTTTTGCTGTTTTTCTTAGGGATTATTGTGCTTATACTACGCTAGAGTACTTTTATCCCTGACTTAATGGCTATAACCAGCTAACTCTTTCTTCTTTAAAAATATTATGCAGATACAACTATTGCACTATCTATAGGCTGTGTCATATTTCACTTGTATCTATACCCACCTGGTCTTCTTTCTTTACCCTATTTGTTTTGGAGGCTTGAATGCTAACCCTTCAGATATATAAGGTTTCGGGGTATTTTTTGATAGGGACCACTAGTGCCAAAATTATTACAGGGTCGCCCTTTTCGGGGCGGGTTCTCTGTATTAGGCAGGGTCTAGGTACTGTGACAGGGCGTGATAGGTTAAGCTCCTTTATTCCCTATTTTGGCTAGTTGTCCCCCATTAGTTTTACACCAATAACGGGTGTTCTCACTATGGTTATTGTTATGGTCTTTTTAACGTATCTTGATTAAAGGTTATATTTTAAAGGAATTGTTCTTTTTGGGATATATATTTTGATTCTATTCCTTCTATTTTCTTCACTTGGGAGGTTTTTGGGTTATGATTTGGGAATCCACACAAATAGTTTTCCGGTCTATTCATTTTGTTTGATAAATGTCAGATAATTGCTGTACTCTGTGCACCTTACTCTGTATCGAGCCATATATTTTTCTCTTATAATGCTTACATTTCACAACTCTGGTACTGACGCAACTTGAAACAGGGATTGTTGTTTATTTTACATAACCTTATACTAAATCAACAATTCCATTGCAATATCATTATATTTTCATCAGCACACATGAATGTAATTTTTTTTTTTAAATAGCACATTTCCTGCATTATATAACTTTTAATATTTTACAATTTATCATTGGTGGTTTCACACATCCATGAGTTCTCTGCATGATCATGGGATTGTTATGCTTACAATGGATGGACAAATTGCCTGGAAGTAGAAATAGCGATTTGCTTTTAAAGTTTTATTTTCTTGTTAGTCCATTCTATCAGTAAGAGCTCTAGAAGCTTGAAACACATCAACTGGATCTGTCTTTTGCTATTTTAAGATAGATTCCAATAAAGGAATGACTTTTTAATATTGCTTTACATCAGATGCTGGATTGCATAGGATTTATTATATTGAAACAAGTTTGGTCCCACAAATGCTCAGTTGGGTTCAAATTTGGTGACTTAGGGGGCCAATGTAGTACTTGGAAGTCTTGGTCATGCTCTTCCAAACAATGTCAAACATTTCTAGCCACTAGAAATGTTGCATTGTCTTGCTGGAAGATCCTATCTGTACCTTCCACATAGATTAGTGGGTCTAGAGAATGCCATGGAAACAATCCGTGAACCATAATGCTGCCCCACTAGTTTCTGTTTTTCCCGAAAGGTTTGCGGGTGTTTGTTTTTCTGATGTTTCTCCCTGACTCTAGAATAAAATCCATTTGATAAAGCTTAAGCATGACTCATCCAGAAGGAAATTTTTTCCCCAACAGCGGAGGCCCCCATTCTGTTTTGCTGTGAAATTTGAACCCCTTTTCTATCATTGAACTTTTTAAAAAAGGGTTTAATGCTGCTGCTTTGGACCCTCAACAGAAAGGTTCCTTTGTTTATTTGCAATGGTTTCATTTGTCCACTCCTTACACACTTCCACCACAGCAGCACCTTAAGGCCATGTTCACACGGCTTAAAAAGGGCCGTATTTCGGTCCGTATTTACGCGCCGAAGTGCGAAATTAGGGGCTGAAAAGGGCCCCCGTCATTAGGTAATCCCAGTTCTCATAGAAACTAGGATTAGTTGGAGTTCCAAATTAAATTTTGGGCCGGCGAAGTCCCGGCCCCCTCGCCCCCCCCCGCCCCCCCCCGCCCCCGCCCACACGCGTAATTGGGGGGCATAATTAGTCCCGTTTTTTAAAGCCGTGTGAACAAGCCAAACAGTTCAAAGTTACAGTTTCAAAATACCTTTTACCCCTGGCCCCAAAGTCAATAACCACCCTTTTTATGACTGATAAATTGCCTCTTTTACACATGACCGCAATGAAGGTTATGTGTGCTGACAGAATATCACACACCTTATACACGCACCAAGCTAGCTGAAACTTAGTTTCAGAAT
>JAODAL010045076.1:0-32268 GCA_025379985.1 Phyllomedusa bahiana | reverse complement strand
TGCCAAACCTTTGTGAAAGGGGGCGGGTGCAGAAAACCAAAATGAGGCACCCCTTCCCATATAGTTTAGAAACACTAAACACCAAATGCAAGTATGGTTCGCACAAAAAACATTTCTGAAAAAAACTAGGAACCTGGTCCCACTGCAGAGTTGGGGACATTATATAATCACCGGCCCCTTTTATTGGGTACACCATGCTAGTAACGGGTTGGCCCCCCTTTTGCCTTCAGAACTGCCTCAATTCTTCGTGCATAATTCAAAAGGTGTTGCAACTGCTAAATTTGGTCCCAAAGGGGCCCAAAGAGGCCAAGAAAATATTCCCCACACCATACACCCACCACCACCACCTGAACCGTTGATACAAGCAGGATGGACCATCTTTCATTTTGTTGATCCCAAAATTTTCTGACCCTACCATGAATTCCAGCAAAATCGAACTCATCAGACCAGGCAACTTTTTTCCAAATTCACTTCCAATTGAAGTTGGGAAAAAAGGGGCCCCAGTTTTTTCCTTTTTGCTGAAAGGATGGGGTTTTGGTCCCCCTTTCCCAAATTTGCCGCCAAAGGCCCCCCCCCCCTTCCCCCCCCCCCCTTTTTTTTCCCCGAGGGTTTTTTAAAAATTTAAGTTTAAAAGGAAAAAAAAGGAAAATTTTTTGGTGTTTTTTTTTTTTTTTTTTTTTTTTTTTGTTGTTGGTTTTTTTTTTTTTTTAAAAAAAAAAAATTTTTTGGTTTTTTTTTTTTGGTTGGTTTTTTTTTGTTTTTTTTTTTAATTTAAAAAATTTTTTAAAAAAGAAATTTTTTAAGAAATTTTAAAATTTTTTAAAAATTGGGAAAGGGGTATAATAAATTTAAAAATTTTTTTTTTAAAAATTTTTTTTAATATATTTTTTAAATTTTTATATTTTTAAAAACCACACCCAAAAACCCCAAAACCCAAAAAAAAAATTTTTTAAAAAACCCCGAAGCAAATTTTTCTAAAACCCCCAAAAAAATTTGGGGTTTTTGCCATTTTTGGGTAAAAAAAAAAAGCTTAAGTGCCAATTTTTTGGGTTTTATTTTTTAAAAAATAAAAAAAAAATATAAATATTTTTTTGTGCAGAACCATATTGCATTCCGATATATTCTTTTTACTTATACAGGGAGGATTGGATGCCTCCTTTTTGGTTTTTTTGCACCTTCCACCCCCAGGTTACTAAATCATGAGTATGTTATTAAGGTGGTGCCTTTTTTTTCTCTCGGGATTATGAGGTCTGAGGATCCAATGAGAAGTCTGAATGGATCAAATGAGAGGAATAATAGAGTAGGACCCCCCTACTTTTAAATACACCCCTCATAAATGCAATCTAAATTTTAAATTTTCCCCTTTATTAGTTGCCGTGCCTGCAATCTCCAATATGTTGAATGCACCACCGGCCCTTTAAAAATCAGAGTACGAAGACACCTTTCGGATGCCATTCGACCAGCATCTTTTAAATCTTCCGCTGTGTCGAGGCATTTTTCCCCTGTACATGCGGGGGATGTCTTTTTACTATCGGTTATTGGCATTGAAAAGGTGGTGCGCTCACCGAGGGGAGGAAGTCTACAAAAGAAACTTTTTTAAGGGGGCAAAAGGTGGATATTTCAGTTATCCACCCGTGTACCCCTAGGGTTAAACACCCAACAAGATATTATGTATCACTATTGAAATATGCATACATATATATTTGTATTTATTCATATACATGTTACTAGCAGCAATTGTTTTAACATCATTATATATATATAGCCACATTGTTGTTTATTTATGTTACAATTTGTTTTAATACACATCACGACGTCTCTGTGGCTGCTCTTCATGTAAGAGGTGGGCGGTACTGGCGGTGCGCTATTTAGGGCACATCCTGCCCCCGCCCCAAATACGCACAATGGAACCAGGAATAAGTGACTAGATCCCGAAACGCGTCGGCTGTTTGTGCGACGTTCCAGCTGCTATTTACATGTTTTGCTTAGCCATATCCCATCCATGCACTTTACCTCGAGTATACTTCATTTTTAATGGAATTTGAATAAATGTATTGGATTTTATCCTTACCATCTCATTGTGCTGAACTTCCTCCTTCTCCTCGATGTGAAGCCGGTTTGCACTTCCTGTGCATTTGTTTGTTGCTGTTTCTTTGAGAGTTGTCCACCCAATTACCGTTGCTCCATCGAGACCCCAGGATCCCCAGGTGAGCTGGTTCCTCCCTTTCTGTTTGCTGTATTGCTTTAGACAATGAACCCTGCTCCCCAACGTACTGGTATATTTTGGGACTGTTAAATTTACAGAGACATCTCTTATATTGTCTTAAGATCCTTATTACCATAACGATGGATTGAGGGGACGATGAGTATGTGCTTAGGATGAGGAAAGTGGCGGAAATTTTTAAAGTTAACCCCATGTCAGCCACAGTGGAACCAGACGGTGACTCTAAACAAGCATTTAAAGTCTTGGAGGACATAAAACAGAAAGAGTTAAAAACATGGTGAGACCTGACAATATTGAACTCTTATACTGATAAGGCCATGGTCCCAAGAGGTCTCAGACTCAAGAAATAACCTACTACCAATTACTCGCCAGAGTTTATATTAAAGTGGAATGATATTCTTTCAAAATGTTCCCTAGAGCTCATGGGTTTAATAGTGATACAAGAAAAGGCTGTGTTGGAGGAATTAAAACCTCAGATTTCAGCAGCTAAAGAGGAAGTTTCTAAATTTAATCAAGACCTGTCATATGCCTTGCTTTGGGAAAAAATGGAAACAAATATCAAGAAATTAGAAGAGCACATAGTATCCATTAAGCAGAGCAAGTTTCAACGGGATCTGACAGACTACTCCCAGAATCAGGTGTATGATTGGAAACAGGACAAACGCCATCCTCGCTCTAACCTCCGTAGCCGTAACTCTTCGGGAAGCTCCTATAGAAAATCTAGGAATGTTAGCTTCTCAGATGTAGACACTACGGGGGATCAATCGAGCAACACATCTCGGGATTCAGACACCAGTACCTCGATGAATATTCAACATATTGAGATGACAAGTGAAATAAGGGGGGAACTAGCTGAAGAGTTTAATCGACAGGGGAGAGGAAGAGGTAGAGGAGCAAAACGATCACGGGGTTCAAAAAAACGAATACGGCGGGGGGGTGGAAACATTCCAAGGAATTTGGACATGTTCTGGGACCAGCGACGGACCCCGAGTCAATATCACCAGTGATCAATATATCTGCCAAAATAATTATTACTGAACAATTTTGTGTATTATCCAAAGGCTTGGGTTTCTGTCCCACTAAAGATTTCCAAGTATTTGACACACTCTTGGATATTAATCGTTTCACAAGGCAAATTACTTTTGTCAATCATTTCCTTGATACGGACATTGCCCGTAATAATAATCGCATGGAACCAGTATGTTCTAATACTATTACCACCACAGAGGACACTCAACAATGAGAAATGGTTATCCCTACCTTTTGTGAACTATACGCCATTTCTATTTTGAGACACCTACACAGTGAGACCGTAACCAACCCAGTAGAAACACAGAGCGAATTC
Organism: Phyllomedusa bahiana; assembly: GCA_025379985.1. NCBI lineage: Eukaryota > Metazoa > Chordata > Amphibia > Anura > Hylidae > Phyllomedusa > Phyllomedusa bahiana. The sequence goes on along the minus strand of JAODAL010045076.1, from coordinate 28,699 downwards.
TTTATCGGAAATCCGGACTTTTATCGCTTAAATTCTTGTCCACCTACATAGGACATTTTTCAGAGCAGGACAGAAGAAGAATTAATATCCTTGAAAGAAAGATGTGTGAAGGATTGCTCTCTCCAGCATCACAAGAACGTAACGCTTCAAGAACAGTCTTTGAAAGAGTTACAGGATCATCCTGATTTAATTATACGTAAGGCAGACAAGGGAGGCGCAATTGTCTTAATTGTCTTACTTGATGCAGGACTTTATAAATTGTGTAACCTAAAGGTGCTACATGATCCAAACACATATTTAGCTCTAAGCAGCAATCCAACTACAATTTATACACTTGAATTAAAAGCTATTCTTGATTAAGCAGTTTCTACAGGTGTTCTCATCCAATCTTTAGCTGAAAAAATACTTCCTTCTGACCCAATAATTCTGATTTATCATGCACTCCCCAAAATTCACAAGGGGTTCCCCCCACCCCCCCTTTCCTACCCATAGTCTCAGGGATCGGTTCATTGAACGAAGAACTGGGACGATGGGTCGATGTTCAGTTACAGCCATAAGTCATAAATTTCCAGGGTATCTAAGAGATACTAAACAGCTGATCTCTGTTATTGAGCATTTACCCTGGCCAGAGAATTCAGTTTGGTTCACGTGTGACGTTGTGAATCTCTGTTCCTCTTTTCCTCATGACCAAGGGATTCTAGCTTTAGAATTTTTTCTACAGAAGCATAGCAGTTTTTCACTGGAGAAACAAAGGTTTATTTTGTCAGCAGTAGAGTATTTACTCAGTCATAATTTTTTTATGTTTGATAACCAGTTTTTTCTGCAGAAATGCGGGAATATACATGGCCTTGTTTGAAGAAATATATCTTTTCAGTGATAAAAATTAATTTTTTGAATATATCTATTGGTTTTGTAGATATATAGATGACTGTCTGTTCATATGGAAAGGTCCTACTAATTGGATAGGCGATTTTGTGGATTCTTTAAACAGTAACACTAAAAATTTAAAATTCACGTTTACATGATTTTCACATTAATTTTTTGGATGTGACCTTATTCGTACCAGTAGAGGGACCACAGGTGAAAGTTAGCCCTTATAATAAACCTTCAGCAAAAAATTCAATTCTTTTTGCCTCTTCCTGTCACCCGGGGCATGTCACCCACAACATTCCCCTTGGCGAATTATGTCGCCTTAGGCGAAATTGCAGCGATGATCAAGAATTTGCAATCCATCAAAAAATATTGTGTAATAATTTAAAACAACGAGGATATAAACAAAGCCACCTTAGGAATGCCTCTCAAAAAATCAGCAGCATGGACAGAACAACACTTGTACAGGAAAGCCGAAGAGATAAAATAAAAATGACAGGCAGGAGTATCACTTTTAGCACAAGCTACAGCCGACAATATCCTGAAATTATACGAATCATCGGGAAGCATCTTCCTTTGCTTTACAGTAATCCCACAATTAAGCAGATCCTTGAGAGTAATGTGATGTTTGTAGCGAGGAGAGCACCAAACCTAGGAGCTATTCTTTCTCCCAGTCTGCATCAGTCTAAAAAAACGAAAGAACCCCTTGGTTAGCAGAAAGGGTTTTTTTTTCAAATGCGGACATACAGTATGTACCGCTTGCAGTTTTGTTAATAAAACCACGGTATTTAGTTCCACTAGTATTGGTAAAACTTTTGAAATGCAGTCATACATAAACTGCAATACTAAATTTGTAATTTACTTTATTATTGCCATTTAATCCCCAAAAATTTGTTAAGCACCACCGGCCCTTTAAAAATCAGAGTATGAAGACACTTTTCGGATGCCATTCGACCGGCATCTTTTAAATTTTCCGTTGTGTCGAGGCATTTCTCTGCTGTACATGCGGGAGATTTTCCCTTTCCAACGGTTATTGCATTGAAAAGGTGGTGCGCTCACCGAGGGGGAGGAAGTCTACAAAGAAAAATTTTTCTAAGGGGGGGCGTGGGGGATTTTTCATTTTTCCACCCCGGACCCCCCGGTTAAACACCCAACAAGATATTTTGTTATCACTATTTAAATATGCAACAAAATATTTTTTTTTTTATTTATTACATTTTTCTACAGCAATTTTTTTAACATCATTATTATATAAGCCACATTGTTGTTTATTTATGTTTCAAATTTTTTTTAAAACACATTGTCTCTATGGCTCTCTCTGAGAGTGGGCTTACTGGCGGGGTGCATTTAGGGCACATCCCGTCCCTGCCCCAAAACCCCAAGGGGAACCAGGAAAAAGTATAATCCCGAAACGCGTCGGCGTTTGTGCGACTTCCACTGCTATTTACATGTTTTCTTAGCCATTCTCACCTGCCTTTACCCCGGGTTTTATTCATTTTTTTTAAAGGAATTTTTAATAAAATTTTTTGGATTTTTTTCCTTCCATCTCATCTTCTGAAAATTTCCCCCTTCTCCTCTTGAAGCCGGGTTTTCAGTTCCTTCATTTCTCCACCTGTTGAGGTCCCGTTGAAGGGTGTCTTTTCTCGCCTCAGGGGTCTTTTCTCACCCTCAGGTGTCTTTTCTCACTCTCTGGTGTCTTTTCTCGCCTCAGGGGTCTTTTCTTGCCCTCAGGTGTCTTTTCTTGCCCTCAGGTGTCTTTTCTCTCCTCAGGTGTCTCTTCTTTCCTCAGGTGTCTCTTCTTTCCTCAGGTGTCTTTTCTTGCCCTCAGTTATCTTTTCTTGCCTCGGGTGTCTCTTCTTGCCTCAGGTGTCTCTTCTCACCAGGGTGTCTTTTCTCGCCTCAGGTGTCTTTTCTTGACCTCGGTGTCTTTTCTCGCCTCAGGCGTCTCTACTCGCCTCAGGTGTCTCTTCTCACCAGGGAGTCTTTTCTCGCCTCAGGTGTCTTTTCTTGCCCTCAGGTGTCTTTTCTTGCCCTCAGGTGTCTTTTCTTGCCCTCAGGTGTCTTTTCTTGCCTGGGGTGTCTTTTCTCGCCTCTGGTGTCTTTTCTCGCCTCTGGTGTCTTTTCTCACCTCGGGTGTCTTTTCTTGCCCTCGGGTGTCTTTTCTTGCCCTCTAGTGTCTTTTCTTGTTTTCTGTGACATCACTTGTGGTATTGCTTGACAATGGCTCTGTGAAAGAGCTGAAACGTGGCATCTGTAGCATGGGGGAATAGATCACCTTTCTGCTTCTAATCCTTTGGAGTGCCGTGGACTTTTTTCTAATCCTGTTTATTGATAGACTTTTGTATCGAAGCTATCGCTGCAGGCACCCACCCTCTGATCGACCGGGAAGGAGTGTTGCTTTTTTTTGTTGCTATTTTTATACATACAAGGTAGGTATATGTATTTATACTTGCAGGTAGGTCTATATATGCACACAGATAGTTGTGTATATATACTCACATACTTATATGTATATACAGTGAAGTAAGTATTTGAACCCTTGCTGATTGTGTAAGTTTCACAGTGACAAAGACAGGAACAGTCTATCATTTTAAGTGTAGGTTAATTTTAACATCGATTAATAGAATATCCAAAATAAAATCCAGAAAATCACATTGTATAAATTATATAAATGTATTTGCATTTTGCAGTGAGAAATAAGTATTTGATCCTCTGGCAAACAAGATTGAAAAACTTGGTTTTAAAACCCTTGTTTGGCAAAAACACAGCAGAAAGTTTTTTGTAGTTGATGATGATGTTTGCGCACAAAGTCAGGAGGAATTTGCTCCACTCCCCTTTCGGGAGATCATCTCTTAATCATTAAGATTTAAGGCAGTCACTGGGGGAACTCAGAGCTTCAACTCCCTCCATAAGTTTTTCTATGGAATTAAGGTCTGGAGACTGGCTAGACCACTCCAAGACCTTAATGTGCTTCTTTTTGAGCCACTCCTTTGTTGCCTTGGCTGTATGTTTTGGGTCATTGTCTTGCTGGAAGACCCAGCCACCACCCATTTTTAATGTTCTGGCAGAGAGAAGGAGGTTGTCACCCAGGATGTTGCGGTTCATGGCTCCATCCATTTTCCCATTGATGCAGTAAAGTCGTCCTGTGCCCTTAGCAGAGAAACACCCCCAAAACATAATGTTTTCATCTCCTTGCTTGACAGTGGGGACGGTGTTCTTTGGTTCATAGGCAGCATTTCTCTTCCTCCAAACATGGCACGTTGAGTCAATGCCAGAGTTCAATTTTTGTCTCATCTGACCACAGCACCTTCTCCCAATCACTCACAGAATCATCCAGGTGTTGATTGACATACTTCAGATGGGCCTGCACATGCGCCTTTTTGAGCACGGAGACCTTGTGGGCACTGCAGGATTTAAAACCATTACAGCATAATGTGTTAACAATGGTTTTCTTGGTGACTCTGGTCCCAGCTGCGTTGAGATCATTAACATGTTCTTCCCATGTAGTTTTAGGTTGATCTCTCACGTTCCTCATGATCAAGGATCCCCCACGAGGTGAGATTTTGCATGGTGCCCCAGATCGATGTCTATTAACAGTCATTTTGTATTTCTTCCATTTTCTTACTATTGTATCAACAGTTGTCTCCTCCTCACCCAGCCTCTTACTTATGGTTTTGTAGCCCATTCCAGCTTTGTTCAGATCTATGATCTTGTCCCTGACATCCTTAGAAAGCTCTTTGGTCTTGCCCATGTTTTAGAGGTTACAGTCTGACTGATTAATTGAGTCTATGGACAGGAGTCTTTTATAAAGGTGACTATGTAAGAAGCTGTCTTTAATGCAGGTAACGAGTTGATTAGGAGTCTAACTGATCTGTAGAAGCCAGAACTCTTAATGGTTGGTGGGGGGTCAAATACTTATTTCTCTCAGCAAAATGCAATTTATATAATTTATACAATGTGATTTTCTTGATTTTATTTTGGATACTCTATCTCTCAATGTTAAAATTAACCTACCTTTAAAATTATAGACTGTTCATGTCTTTGTCAGTGGGAAACTTACACAATCAGCAAGGGATCAAATAATTATTTCCTTCACTGTATATATCCGGCCAACTATATATATATCTTCCTGATATCCTGAATGGTTACTTTAGACTTTCCCGTGATGTTACATATGAAGCAGTGTGTTCTGGAGTGCTATTAAAATACATCCACAGCTGTGTCTCTAATTGACTCAGATGTTGTAAATAAACCAGAAGCTTCCAAAGACATGACCTCATCATATGGGCTGTCCCGAATTGTTTAAAGGTATAGCAATCCAAGTGTATGGAAACTTTTGACTTTGCAGAAAGTAATACAATTGCCTTAAAAAATTCTCTCTCTCATTATTCTGAATTTGGAAAATATAAATAATTGTGGTAATCGTAATCCTGGAGGATGTGGGCATCGATCCCGCTACCTCTCGCATGTGAAGCGAGCGTGCTACCATTTGAGCTAACCCACCACATGCTCTAAACAGCTCCGGAAAAGACCTCACTACTCTGGGATTTAAATTTCTATCTATATAGTGTATAGAAACTTCTGGTTCAACTGTACCTGCCTGTGGGAAAAAAATGTAAAATATATATATATTTATAGGTTTATTGGCGCCATCTGAGTTAGAGACACAGCTGTGGATGTATTTTATTGCACACCAGAAACACACGGCTTCTGTGTTTAACAACATGGGAAAGTCTAAAGAAATCAGCCAAGATATCAGGAAGAGAATTGTGGACTTGCACAAGTCTGGATAATCCTTGGGTGCAATTTCCGGAATACCTGAAGGTGCCTCGTTCATCTGTACAAACAATTATACACAAGTACAAACAAGATGGGGATTTCCAGAAATCATACCGCTCAGGAAGGAGACGGGTTCTGTGTCTCAGAGATGAATGTACTTTGCTCCGACATGTGCATATCAACCCAAGAGCACAAGCAAAAGACCTTGTGCTGGCAGAAGCTGGTAAGATTGAGTCATTATCCACAGTGAAACGAGTACTGTATCAACATGGGCTGAAAGGCCGCTCTGCCAGGAAGAAGCCATTACTCCAAAAGAAACAGAATAGCAAGGTAATGTTTGCAAATGCACAGGAATAAAGACCTATGTTTTTGGAGACATGTTCTGTGGTCTGGTGAAACTAAAATGTAACTGTTTGGCCATAATAATCATCCTTACGTTTGGAGAAAAAAGGGAGAAGCTTGGAAGCCTAAAAACACCATCCCAACTTTGAAACACGGGGTGGCAGCATCATGTTGTGGGGTTGTTTTGCTGCAGGAGGGACTGGTGCACTTCACAAAATAGATGGCATCATGAGGAAAGAACTTTATGTGGCAATATTGAAGCAACATCTCAAGACATCAGCCAGGAAAGTAAAGCTTTGTCGGAAATGGGTCTTCCAAATAGACAATGACCCGAAGCTACTGCCAAACTGGTTACAAAGTGGCTTAAAGAGAACCAAGTCAATGTTTTGTCGAAATTTATGGGCAAAGCTGAAATGGCCGGTGTGAGCAAGGCGACCTCCAAACATGGCTCAGTGACACCAGTTCTGTCAGGAAGAAGGGGCCAAAATTCCTACCAACTATTATGAGAAGCTTCTGGAAGGATCCAAAATGTTCAAACCTTACACCAAGGCCCCATCAATTTGCAGAAAAAAAATCACCATTAAACATAAAGCGAGTGTGCTTTAACAAAAATTCAACAGATGATAAAATAAAATGGCAAATCCATGAGAACCTGCTTGCTGTCCAGGAGAAACCCTAGATAGTGTTTAACCAAAGGTTGTAAGAGGGAATCCACCCACTGAGATGCTCACACAGAGAATCTATACCCGAAATAATGGGCCTCAGTGGGGGGGATGGGACTCGTCCTTATGGACCTTTGGCAATCCATGAAAAGTCGGTATTTTTGGACAGGGCTATAAAATTTTGCTCTCGTCTCTTGTGTCTATGTTGTAGGTTCCAGTTAGTGGACGATGAAGCTTGGGACGTATCCCCATCTGAAACAGTTTGTAATTTTCAACCGGACATCAGAGAAATTCATTACTTATCTGAAATTACCTACTGTGTGTGGGGTATGACGGATGTCACTGCCCCTCTACTAACCCTACTGTGTATGGGGTCCTGGAGCAGACGGATGTCACTGCACCTCTGCTAACCCTACTGTGTATGGGGCCCCGGAGCAGACGGATGTCACTGCACCTCTGCTAACCCTACTGTGTATGGAGCCCCGGAGCAGACAGATGTCACTGCACCTCTGCTAACCCTACTGTGTATGGGGCCCCGGAGGAGACGGATGTCACCACACCTCTGCTAACCCTACTGTGTATGGGGCCCCGCAGCAGACAGATGTCACCGGACCTCTACTCACCAAGCTGCAGCAGAAAAAGCTTCAGTTTTCCTGGCAGTATCAGAATTGGAATCCGCTGATTGATAAAGGGTTGTTTTGTTTGATCAATCACATTTTGTGCTTCATGGAATAGATGGACATTGGTGTGTTAGGTAATAAACAGCAGAGAATAAACACCCTGCAACCATTGCTGGAAGAACACAAGCTGGTTGGATCAGCATTATGGTCTAGAGATGTTTTCGAGGCTTTTCTGGGTCACTTATCCATGTGAAAGGTGTCCGCCCCCAATTTGGGTATGAATCCATCCTTGTAGATCCTGTACACCCACACTAGAAATGTCTGGCATTAGATGAAGGGCTTGACCAAAACTTCCAAGTACTATTCTGCTCCTTAATGTCCCACTTCCCAACTGAGCAAAGGAGGGGCATCCTGGATGTTTGATATATGGACCCTCCAGCAGCTGTAGGCCTCCTGAATGGTGCGGTTGGGTCTGTTCAGCTCTCCAGCAGCTGTGGGATGCAGTAAGCTCCAGCTCCCTGTGACAACCTACCAGGACCTTATGGAGTCATTCATAGGGAACATTACAACTGCCCTTTTTTGTGAATTCTCTCATAATTCACCAGACATGTTTTACGTGGAAAAGATTTCCCACACTCTGAGCACGAAAAAGGCTTCTCTCCTGTGTGAATTCTCTCATGTGTAACAAGTTTTGATTTCTCGTTAAAAGATTTCCCACATTCTGAGCACGAAAAAGGCTTCTCTTCAGTGTGAATTCTCTCATGTGTAACTAGATGTGATTTACGTGTAAAACATTTCCCACATTCTGAGCATGAAAAAGGCTTCTCTCCTGTGTGAATTCTCTCATGTCTAACCAGAGCTGATTTCCCTGTAAAATATTTTCCACATTCTGAGCAAAAGAAAAAGGTTCTGCCTCCGTCCTGTGAGTTCTCTCCATTTTGTAATTAGATTTGATATGTTGGTAAAAGATTTCCACATTCTGAACATGAAAAAGGCTTCTCTCCTGTGTGAGTTCTCTCATGTGTAACTAGATTTGATATCTGTGTAAAAGATTTCCCACATTCTGAACATGAAAAAGGCTTCTCTCCTGTGTGAATTCTCTTATGTGTAACCAGACGTGATTTGACTTTAAAGGATTTTCCACATTCTGAACATAAATATGGCTTCTCCCTGGTGTGAATTCTTCTGTGATTAAGAAGACTTGAGCGTCTTTTAAACAGTTTACCACGATGATCACATGGAAACCCTTTTCCCTCTTTTTGGCCTGTACTCATGGTAACCCTCTGTGAGCCAGGAGAAGGTTCTTCATGATTGGAGGGATTATTTGACAGGTCTGTATTTTCATATCCTAAATGTACATTGTGGTTTTCTCCTGAGGAGTGCTGTATGATATCTTCTTGTATTTCATAATACAGGGATGACATACAGTTTCCTTCAAAGATCTTACAGAATTGTTCTGTTAAAATAAAAAAAAAATAAAAAAGTTTTTATGATTTCTTTTTTTCAAACCACAAAAGACAAACATTTTAAACATTCCTTTTAGGCGGGAAAATGAATGAAGTTATTTTGGGCAAAACCAGAGATGGATCCAGCAGGACCACTTATTATGACCACTTCCATATGTCCCATAGCTCATGCAGGAATTCCCTGTGGTGCGCTGGCTTGCTAGGTATGTAAGGTGTGATAGGCTGTCTGCACACATATCCCTCATTGCTGTTAGGAGTAAAATGGGCAACTATGAGAGTTGCAAAAACGGTAGAGCTTTGCTTTTCACACTTTGTGATCTGTTGGCGGCTGCTGTGGTAAAAGTGTATAGTGAATGGAGAAATAAGACGTGGAAACTGTGGAGTGTCATGCGACATTGATGTCAGAGGTAAACGTAGGCTAGGAAGGTGTGTGAGGGCGGAGTGACATGCTACATGAGAGCAGCGCACCCCCAAAATGGCCCATAAGAGCGACCAAACATGGGTCTAGTACAACAGCAAACGGTCCTGCATATGGGGCCTCGGAGCAGATGAATGTCTCCACACCTCTGCTAACCCTACTGTGTATGGGGCCCCGGAGCAAATGGATGTCACTGCACCTCTGCTAACCCTACTGTGTATAGGGCTGCAGAGAAGACAGATGTCACCGCACCTCTGCTAACCCTACTGTGTATGGAGCCCCAGAGCAGACGGATGTCACTGCACCTCTGCTAACCCTACTGTGTATGGGGCCCTGGAGCAGACGGATGTCACTGCACCTCAGCTAACCCTACTGTGCATGGGGTCCTGGAGCAGACGGATGTTACTGCACCTCTGCTAACCCTACTGTTTATGGGGCCGCAAAAGCAGATGGATGTCACTGCACCTCTGCTAATCCTATGGTGTATGGGGCCCTGGACATTGGTGTGTCAAGGGAGAAACACCAGAGAATAAACATCCTGAAACCATTGCTGGAAGAACACAAGCTGGTGGTTGCAATATTATGGTCTGGAGATGTTTTCAGGGTGTTCTCTGGGTCACTTATCCATGTGAAAGGCTTCCATACCTGATTTGGGTATGAATCCATCCTTGCAGATCCCGTACACCGATACTAGAAATGTCTAACATTAGATAAAGGAGTATGACCAAAACTTCCAAGTACTACTCTGGACCTTAATTCCCCAGACCCCAACTGAGCACATGAGGGGCCTCCTGGATGTTTGTTATATGGTCCCTCCAGCAGCTGTGGGCACCTGTATGGTGCTGTTGGCTCTGTGCAGCTCTCCAGTGGCTGTGGAATACAGTGGGCTCCAGATACCTGTGACAACCTACCAGGATCTTATGGAGTCATTCTCCGCCTGTCTCGCTGCTGTCTGTGCTGGAGATTATGATGGGACTTCACTCTGAGTATTTCTCATTACTTTCACTCCTTACAGTGGCTCAAAAATCTGCATGAGAACCTGCCTGTGTGACTGCAGCCTTATAAATCCTTGTATAACGCTGTAATGTATCAGTGACACAGTCCAGGATTCTGCTCTACACTCACTCATCACTTTTATCACATAAACCTGGACATTATAAGATTCTGAGATGCACAACCTTGTCTGACAATCAGGTCTGTCCTCTGCCCACACATCTGGCCCTTCAATACCAATAGGGCAGCACTTTAATACAAGTGGACACCATCTGGTTAGTGACAATCTCATCATGGCTATAACCAGATCATCATGAGACAAAGTGCACATCTCCAGCTGAACTCATGGATGGGACGATGAGGTCTGTACGGCCTAAAGGCTGCAGTCACCAGATCTCCATGTTATAGAGCATCTCTAGGATGTGGTGGAATAGACCGAGCAAGGTTTTCCATCAGAATCTGTAATAAAGGTTTCCGAGACCTTGTTGGATCCAATTCACTAAGAATTCAGGCTGTTCTAGGGAAAGGTGGCCCTAAAGAAGTGGCCCCTGAGAGCAGATCCCAACTCCAACCTCAGAAACACTGCAATAAGTGTCCATAATATATAGAAGGGAATCACTTCCTCTCAGCTTCTATTTAACCCTTCACAAATTCTGACCTTAAGGATGAAATGGATTTTCCTCTTTTGCCTCCAGAACTCTATTATGTGACCCCTGACTGTGGGGCTACAGTGGATCTACTAAGTGTCCTCAGATCCTGGCTGTCAGTGCAGATGTTCATCACAGCAGGTGAACCCCAAAACCTGATCCTAAACCTCATATACAGCAGGAGCTATAGAACGCCTTGGAGAGAAGTCACCTCCTCAGGTCCCGCACCAGGTATAACACAGGATCCCTGAAGAAACCTCTGAATTCATTACTACTCACCTGTGGTCACATCTTCTGGGATCTCCTCCTTCACGTCACTCATCCTCGGCTCATCGCTCCTCATCTTCTCTTCTTCAGCCTCCACTTTAGTATCAGTCAGATCTTCACCCTGATGTGACATATGGAACAATTCAGTACAGCAGACAGATCGACATAAGAGACCCCCAAATATCTATGAGCCCATCTGTGACTGCAGGAGGTCCACACCCTGTATACAGATTGTGTATAGGGCTCATCTACCTGAGGATTCCCTGGGACGTCCATCTCTTCTGCTTCATCCTCAACCTTAATATCAATCAGATTTTCCCCCTAAAGAGACAAAACCAGTGAAATAAGTGCAGGTTGTTCCATTCTGGTCATATTTAGAGGAGACTTCAGCTCCCTCTACCTGATGATTCTCTGGGACATTTCCCTCTGGACAGTCCTGGGAATACAGAGGACGGGGACATCTCTCTGCTGGATTTCTCCTACTGGATCCATCTGTAGGGAGCACACAGTGACAGACACATGAGCTGCGGTATATCTGTCTGTCTATCATATACATTTTACCAACTTCAGTTCTACGAGAAGATGTTATAGAGAGATGCAAAGAGAGAGACTAGTTTCTGAGTGATGTCACTCCATGCTGTGTCTTATCTCCTCTCACCTTGTGATGTCAGCGGCGGGTGATCCTCCATCATGACCTCCTGGTACAGATCCCTGTGTCCATCTATGTACTCCCACTCCTCCATGGAAACATAGACAGCGACATCCTGACACCTTATAAGAACCTGACAACACAAGGATCATCATCATCCAGACCCATCATCCCCTGTGTTATGTATAATGTCCCAGCATTCCCCTCACCCCTCATCATCCAGACCCACCATCATCCCCGTGTGTTATGTATAATGTCCCAGCATTCCCCTCACCTCTTATCATCCAGACCCATCATCCCGTGTTATGTATAATGTCCCAGCATTTCCCTCCACTCTCATAACCCAGAGCCCTGTAGTGGTGTCACTATATAATGTCCAGCATTTCCCTCACCTCTCCATTCAGCAGCTCAGTGATCCTGGTGGTCAGTTCTAGGATCTTCTGTATCAGTGAATGAGGAGGAGGCTCGGGCCTCTGGGGGCTGCTCCATCCTTCTGACACACGGGGGACCACACACTCCCCAGACGACTTCTTCACTACTGTGTAATCCTGTGTATGGGGAGACACTGATCACTACATAGATTCTAAGAACCCCTCACCTTTCCCATCATTCACCTGTTACTGATAGAGTGAAGAGCGAGGTTTTGTGAGACTCTCACCTCTCCAGTTACCAAGTAGATGATCTCCAGGGTAAGGTCTAATATCCTGGTGGCCCTGAGGTCTCCATCCTTGTCCATCCTTGGGGGGTCATTGATGAAAAGGGCCATTGTCTTTAGCTGTGAGAATCCTGGACCTGAGGAACCTGAAGAAGAGGAGGATTGAGAGCAAGATCACACTATATACACCTCTACTCTGTACATATACATTGCTCATAAAATAAATGAAACACTTAAACACAATGTAACTCCGAGTCAATCCCACTTCTGTGAAATCAATCAACTCCGATTATGAATCAATTTCTTCTGCTGTTGTGTAAATGGAGTAGACAACAGGTAGAAATGATTGGCAAGTAGCAAGACAACCCCTATAAAGGAGTGGTTCTGCAGGTGGTGACCACAGACCATTTCTCTGTTCTCATCCTTTATGACTGTTGTTTTTGTCACGTTTGCATTTTGTCATTGCTCTCAACCCTAGAAGTAGCATGAAGCGGTGTCTACAACCTACAGAAGTTGCTCATCCAGGATGACACATCAATGTGAGCCGTAGCAAGAAGGTTAGCTGTGTCTGTCAGCACAGTGTCCACAGCGTGGAGCAGATACCAGGAGACAGCTCAGTACAGTAGGAGATGTGGAGGGGGTCATGGGAGGAACAGGGAGAACAGTGCTAGAGCCGTGCAATATGACCTTCAGCAGCCACTAATATCCATGTGTCTGCTCAAACTGTCAGAAATCGACTAGATGGGGAAGGTATGAGGGCCCAACATCCACAAGTCAGTGTTGTGGTTACAGCCCAACACCGTGCAGGGCAATTGGCAGATTGGACATTGGCATCCTGTTTTCTTCATGGATGAGAGCAGGTTCACACTGAGCACACATGATAGGGTCTGGAGACACTGTGGAGAATGTTCTGCGACATCCTTCAGCTTGAGCAGTTTGGCAGTGGGTCAGTAATGGTGTGGCGCTGCACAGGTCTCCATGTGCAGGCCAGGGGTGCCCTGACTGCCATTAGGTTCCAGGATGAGATGCTCGGACCCATTGTGAGACCATATGCAGGTGAAGTGGGCCCTGGGTTCCTTCTGATGTAGGACAATGCTCGGCTTCATGTGGCTGAAGTGTGTCAGCAGTTCCTGCATGATGAAGGCATTGATGCCATCGACTTAACCGTTCCCCAGACCTGAATCCAATCGAGCACATCTGGGACATCATGTCTCGTTCCATTCACCAACACCACATGCACCACAGACTGTCCAGGAGGTAACTTATGCTTAAATCTAGGTTCTGGGTGGAGATCCCTCAGAACATCCACTGCTGCCTCATCAGGAGCAAGCCCAGGCATTGTAGAGAGGTCATACAGGCACATGGAGGCCACACACACTACTGAGCCTAATCAGGAGCATGCCCAGGCATTGTAGGGAGGTCATACAGGCACGTGGAGGCCACACACAATATTGAGCCTCATCAGAAGAATGCCCAGGCATTGTTAGGAAATTATACAGGCATGTGGTGGCCACACACACTACTGACCCTCATCAGGAGCATGCCCAGGCCTTGTAGGGAAATTATACAGGCATGTGGTGGCCACACACACTACTGACCCTCATCAGGAGAATGCCCAGGGCTTGTAGGGAGGTCATACAGCCACGTGGAGGCCACACACACTACTGAGCCTCATCAGGAGAATGCCCAGAGCTTGTAGGGAGGTCATACAGGCATATTGAGGCCACTCACACTACTGAGCCTCCTCCGGTGCATGTCCATGCGTTGTAGGCAGGTCATACAAGCACGTGGAGGCAACACACTACTGAGCCTCATTTCCTTGTCCTGCGGCACTTCCACTGAAGTTGGATCAGCCTGACGTTTGATTTTCCACTTTGATTTTGAGAATCATTCCAAATTCAGACTTCATGGTGTAAAAATTATTAATTATTATTAACAATATTAATATTCAAGAATAATAATATTGAACAACAACAATATTCTCAACTAGATTCTAAGGGGGAGTTCAGAAAAGAAAGCCCACCAACAGCAATGTGTATAAAAAGATTATATATTATCCAGAATGAAATGGGGGAAAACTGGGTAAAAACACATTAAAATAATAATGCACAACAAAAGGTTGCAAAATAAACAATAGGGAAAACAGATCACCCATAGCATATAAACCCCTGTATAACCACCCCCTGTGAGACACAACAATAAAAGAGGAAAAGCAAACAATTCAATAACCCAGGAACAAAACAATAATTCCTAGCATGGAGAATTGTGCAAAATAGCTACCAGAATCTGAGTTAAGTTCCTCAAGGATGGCAGGTACAGCTTTCCTCCTTCTAAGAGATCTTTCCTTCAAGAACCTACCAGAACCTTTTCCTTCTCCAAGACCCACCCTGGACCTCAGCTCCCCAGGACCTTCTCCCCTCAGCCATTCATTCTTGTGGACATAGAGGTCACTTTCCCGCCATAAGGAAAAACTGAATCATATCTCCCCCCAACTGTATTCATAAACAATCCTGAGAAGAAGACACTGTCTCTCCTGTCTTCAGGAAACAGTTCTGTACATATATATTTTTTGACTGAAAATCTGCCGATCACTGAATTTGGCCGTTTTCTCTGCACAACTAATACGCCTTTTTGTAATCATCTGCATCACACATCAGATGCCAATCAGTCTACAACGGATGCACAACCCATCACAAGAAGGTTCTGTGGAAACAGTCTGTACTGGATTCCTGTTCATACATAGAGACAACACCGGACACTTCTAGAAACCGTATTCAGACCAGCGGCCATTTTGTATCATCCTCCACTTAGAATTATCTGTACAGCACAGGTTTAATATATCCACATCTTCTCATAACTCACATCTATGGATATCTTACAATAGGAGATTCATGGTGATGGTCATTGATCATTTCTATGTTTCATTGTTCTCACCACATTACACTATGAAATGAACAAAGAATTGAAACTGGAATATTTCATTCATTGAGATCCAGGATGTGGGATTTTAGTGTTCCCTTTATTTTTTGAGCAGTGAATATACCTACACTATAGTGAACACCCCGTCCCAGAACAGAGACTGCAACAGAAAATGAAGCCTTTTAAGGGCCGAGTTCTTCTCCCAGGGCAACAATTGTAGTATCTATCTATCTCTCAAAGAAGTGAGTACACCCCATCACATTATAGTAAACCTTGTTTCATGGGACAACATTGAGGATCTGACACTTTACAATGTAAAGTAGTCAGTGTACAGCTTGTTAAACAGAGTTAATTTTGGTGCCCTTAAAAAGTGAGCACCCAATTTGCCATTTTCCCTTCAGGGAGTCATGTGTCCTGTTAGTGCTATGAGGTCTCATGTGTGAATGGGGAACAGGTGAGTTACATTTGGTGTTATCGCTGTCACACTCTCTCATCCTGGTCATTGGAGGTCCAACATGGCTCCTCATGGCAAAGAACTGCCTGAGGATCTGAAGACAAGAATTGTTGCTCTGCATAAAGAAGGCTATAAGAAGATGCCAACACTCTGACACTGAGCTGCAGCACCTTGGCCAAGTGGTTTACCAAGACCATGGTCGACCAAAGAAGCTGAGTGCACAAGCTCAGAGTCATATCCAGAGATGAGTGCTGCCATTGCTGAAGATGTTACAGGGGTGGGGGGGTCAGCCTGTCGGTGCTCAGACCATACGTCACACACTGCATCACATTGGTCTGCATGGCTGTCATCCCAGAAGGAAACCTCTTCTAAAGATGATTCCCAAGAAGTCCCACAAACAATTTGCTGCAGACAAGCAGACTAAGGACATGGATTACTGGAACCACGTCCTGTGTCTAAAGAGACCAAGATAAGCTTATTTGGTTCAGATGGTATCAGGTATGTGTGACAACAACCAGGTGAGGGATACAAAGACAAGTGTGTCTGCCTACAGTCAAGCATGGTGGTGGGAGTGTCATGGTTTGGGCTGCATGAGTGCTGCCGGCTGTGGGGCGCTACAGTTCATTGCAAGAACCATGAATGCCAACATGTACTGGGACATCCTGAAGCAGATCATGATCCCCTCCCTTCTGGGCTGCAGGGCAGTATCCAACATGATAATGACCCCAAACACCTTCAAGACTTGCTAAAGAGAATGAGGCAAACTCCTATCAAAAATCAGGGCTATACATCAATAATCCTGGGCAGAACTTTAGGTATATACATAAACGCCTATCAAGAAAAAAGTCTACCGATAAACAATAAAAAATTACTGAAATTTATTAAAGATACAAAAAAATACACAGATTACATAAAAAACAAGTAAAAAGTGACAATGGAACTACATGTATGGCATGACCAAACTACCACCCATCAGAGTGTAATAAAGTCAGATATAAAAGGCAGGTAGCCCCACAATAGTAATACAAGAAAATTACATATTTAACGTTTATGGCAACAAATATATAAATTGTATACCCGACCTTAAATAGGAGACGTTACTGGAAAAATCAAAGCCCCAAAGTGGGCAGATGGAGGAGTCTGGACACGCGCCCCAGACTCCTCCATCTGCCCACTTTGGGACTTTGATTTTCCAGTAACGTCTCCTATTTAAGGTCAGGTATACAATTTATATATTTGTTGCCATAAAGGTTAAATATGTAATTTTCTTGTATTACTATTGTGGGGCTACCTGCCTTTTATATCTGACTTTATTACACTCTGATGGGTGGTAGTTTGGTCACGCCATACATGTAGTTCCATTGTCACTTTTTACTTGTTTTTTATGTAATCTGTGTATTTTTTTGTATCTTTAATAAAGTTCAGTAATTTTTTATTGTTTATCGGTAGAATTTTTTTCTTGATAGGTGTTTAAAGAGAATGATGGTAAAAGTGCTGGACTGGCCAAGCATGTCTCCAGACCGAAACCCTATGGAGCATCTGTGGGGCCTCCTCAAATGGAAGGTGGAGGAGAGCAAGATCTCTAATATCCACCAGGTCTGTGATGATGTCATGGAGGAGCGAAAGAGGATTCCAGTGGCTGCAACCTGTGAAGCTCTAGTGACCTCCATGACAAGAGAGTTAAATAAGTGCTGGAAAATAATGGGGGCCAGACAAAATAATCGCACTGTGGGCACAAATTTTCCATTTTCACTTAGGGGTGTACTTACTTTTATTGTGGTTTAGACACTGATGGCTGCATGTTGAGTTATTCTTGTATCACCTTTTCTATATACAATTATAATACCAGCACCACAACCCCCACCCCCCATGCATGGAGGCTGAGAGTGGTTGCATACTGGTGTGAACTGAATTTTTTATTATTTAGTTGCCATCCTAGTAGATGGGTGTGTGAACTGCTGCTCATTAGTTATCTGCACCTGTTATATCTCTCCCAGATAGCACTGGGGCTTATATCGCCTCCTACTGGGATTAGTCTATTGTTCAGCCATTGTGCTGTAAGTATAGTCTTGTGTTTGTCCTATTTTGAGGGCACCAAATTTAGACTGTTATACAATCTGTACCCTGACTACTTTACACTGCATCAAAGCATCAGATCCTCAGTGTTGTCCCATGAAAAGATATAATACAAGGTTTACAGCAATGTGAGGAATATATGTATTCTCCATCTGCTTCTCTGCTGAGTGGAGGGCACAGTGGAGTGAGTTTGGAAGAGCCGGCTAACCCCCTCACCTCATTTCGTATGAACTTTTGGATCTGATACTAACAAAGAACTATTCCAGGTTTGGGACTGAATGTTACTTTGATGGGGTCTCCGGCAGCTCTGAGTTACACAAATCTATTCTGCATTTGAAGCACAGTCGGTGTCCACTTGTCCACTTTCTGGGCACATAATTACACGGCTCAGATATGGGGACCATGTGTTTCTTTCATTGGAGGTTCTGAAGAAGAACTAAACCAATCTCTACAAGATAAAGAGGTAGGAGAGGCCTCACCAGACATCATTGGGATACAAAACCTCAGGACCATAAATGTACATAACAACGTCTGATCAGCTCCAACCTTATTAGACAAAGTAACAAGAGGGTGTAAAGTTTTGGAAAGGGATGAGTAGTGCAGTCATCTATTGGAGGAGGTCCCTAGGTTTGTAGGCCGGGAAGGTCAGACATTAGGAAATTAGTGGATTCATTCAGATTGGACTGTAAACAGTTAGGCTAGGTCTACATGGGTTAAGTTAAAATGGTGTCAGAAATCCAACAGTGTTTTAACATCACTGTATCGCGGTTTTTGCTGTTGGTTTGCGGGAAAAAAAGTGGTCTTTTTTTATTTTGGCCGCCCAGTGCATAGACGTGCACTAGAATTCACCAGGAGATAGAGCATGATCTATATTCCAGCACAGGCCGGCGGTTCAGAAATCTGACAATAGAAAATCTGTGCGGAGTGGACTACAGCTTGGATTTTGTATTGCGGTCTATGGGCGCTGGTTACAGTCAGATTTTTTGTGGATTCTAAAAACTTAATCTGCCGAAAAGCTGACCAGAAACCTGTGCAGGGTAGACATCACCTTAGACTTTCTTAGATACTCAGAAAATTCCAGGTCTTACTTGCCACAATTGTAAATCAATTATAAGAACGTACATTCATCTTCCTATGAAGCGCACGAAAATTATGTGTATCCCCTTCCTGACGGCTGGTCATAATTTTTTGGCTCTGCATTTTTACCTCTCTGCCTTTCAAGAGCCAGGACTTTATTTTTTTTTTCCTTAACTGTATTTTTTATTGAAGTTTTATCAGAGTAAAAGACAGTAGACAATGTGAGTCATCTCAGGTCATACAGCATGTAGTTACCAAAGTGTATAACATTACAATAAGTGCTTCAGATGTGTTGAAAGTTGTGGATATAAACATGAAGCCTTCAATCATAAAGTATCCAATAACTTTGATGCCTAAGTCAACTTAACCAGGACAGACGTAAGACAAGATACACAAGGGAGGACATACACCACATCCCGTAGGTCTGCAGCTCGTAATCATCAGCTCAAAGGAATAGCCTAAAAATCTTGAGTAATCCTGAAATAATCCCATGCTTTCCATACTTTGTCAAAGGACTCTAATTCATCCATGTTAAGGGCTGTAAAATATTCCATCTGTCTAATCTCCTGAATACGGGCACATACAGTTTCCCTAGAGGGCAGGAAAGTCTGCTTCCAGTGTGCCGCTATCAAGCATTTAGCTGCTGTGACAATATACAGGAACAATTTGCCCAGTGCCCGGCCAAGAGACGGGAATGGAATATTTAAGAGATAAGTCTGAGGTGTAAGGGGGACCCAGGTTTGGACAACCTCGAAGGCTAGTGATTGTACTTTTTTCCAGAATGGGACAACCATCTCACAAGACCAAAACACATGAGGGACATCCGCCCCCGATCCTCCGCATCTCCAACACACATCTGGCACCGTAGGGTTCATCCCATGCAGCATTTTAGGTGTGTGATACCAGTACATTAGCAATTTATATTGATTCTCCTTATTTTGGATGGAGGCGGAAGACCGGGCTGCCTGTCGCCATATACTCCTCCACTCCTCTTGCGATAATTGTGATCCCAGAAAGTCCTCCCATTTAGACATATAGGAATGTTGTACTAAAGTGTCCTGCTCTGGTAAGGATAGGATCCTATAAATTGTCGAGATCAACCCCCTGGTAGAGACCCCCACCCGACAGACCTGTTCAAAAAGTGATGGTTTAGAGACCTCATTCGTACCCAACACTGACTTCATATAATGTTTAATTTGCAAACAAGAGAAAAGAGAGGAGGACGGTAAGTTGAAGCTAGATTGGAGCTCTGCAAAAGGTCTAAGTTCCATGGTGCGTCCATTCACTATATCCGCAAAGTGGAACAATCTAGCCTCAAACCACGGCCTCCTCGTTACCATCTGCCTTTTTTTTCAGAGGGTAAAAAAAAAAAGGAAGTCTAGGGGAACCCCCCTGAGCACAATGAAAAATTCTTAAAAATCTTGAAAATTTGCCCTTTGCGGGGCCATAGAATGCAAAAAGGGGAAGTTGCTTAACGGCCGGGTTGCCCTAGCAAAGATTTGGGATTATAGGGCCATCCTAATTTTTCCGGTCCACCCATTTTTAAAACGAGAGAGCCACCAGGGGAAAGCTCTTATTTTTGCTGCCCAATAATACTTGGCGATACTGGCCGCAGACCCCCGCTCTTTCCTGCCAATGTATACTCTTGGAGATCCGGTGCCTCTTGGGGGCCCCCCTATAAAATGAATAAAGTCTGCCTGCAAGATTAAGGGGCCATAGGACCGGTATGGGCAAGGTCTAAACAGAAATAAGTTTCGGCAAAGCCGACATTTTGATAGCAGCATGGGGCCCAAAAAAGGGACGCGAAAACTTTTTTCCCAACGATTACAACTGTTTAATCTTGTTATAAGTTTGGGGGTTTTAGTTTTTTATAGTGAGGTAACCCGATTTAAATTAATTCCAGATATTCAATGTTTCCACCTTCAACGTACCGATGCACCCCTTTAAGTGGTCCACCCCGCCCCCCGGAAAGGGCCCACGGGAAGGCCTCCGTTTTGGGGGGTTTTTTTGTAGCCTAAAGGACAAAAATCGGTCCAATAAAGAATCGATTAGGTAACGAAATCAGGGACCCAAAACTCACCGCATATAATAATTTTGAATCTTCCCTTTCCCCAGCACCCTTTAATGTTGAGGACAATCAAAACGCGCCGTAGGGGTTCAATACAAAGGGAATAAAAAGCGGGGACGGGGATCCCTGCTATTTCCTTGAAATTTAAATTTTTTGGGGGGACATGCATGGGGAAACCGAATAGTAGCAGAGGGACCTGAGAAAGCCCCGTAACGCAGTGTTAAAAGGCCATTGACCAAAAGGGCCTAAATGACAAAAGGGGAATGCCCAGTTGAGGGGGGTAAAAGCCTTTCAGATCTAAATTTAATAGGAGCTTGCACACCTCTGCGATTGACACATCAATGAGTCAATGGCCCCCCGGATTGTTCCCCCTTTGGCGAACGGGTAAAACCCCACCTGTCCTTGTGATCAATGTGGTAAGTGGAAGAGAGTCATTCCCCATAATTTTTGGTTAAGATTTTTATATCGGTTAAAAACGTTTGGGGCCCTATAGCTCCCCAATTCTAAGGGGTCCCCCCCTGCTTGGTTATGAGCGTTTATAGGAGTGCAGATCGTATCTGGAATGGGAGCCCCTTGGAGGAAGAATTTTATAAAACACCAAGAGGTCGGGGATAGCGGGGATTGAAATATTGTAATCAGATAAGTAAGCCGATCAGGCTGGCCCTTTTTCCGGGGGAGATTCCAATGCCTTTTCTATTTCCCTCTTCTCCAATGGGTGCATTGGGGACCCAAAGGCTTGGGGAGGAGGGGGTGGGAAAATTTAAATGAATTCAAAATCTGACCCTTTGTCTCGATCAGCACTCCCTCCTGGCAAGTGTCTGTATTTTATTTATTTTTGAAAAAAAAAGATGGAAAACTTCTGCAATGGTTTTTGGGTCATAGGCCGGGATTCCCCCCTGCATCGTTAACAGCATGGGGAGTCGGCTTTCCCTTTCTCTCTCAAATCTGGCCAGAAGGGTGTTCGATTTTTCGCTTTTCATAGTATTTATTTTTCGTAAAGACAAGCAATTTCTCCGCCCCCAGTTTTGCTAAACTCCGTAATTTAGCCCTTAGACTACTATCCTTCTGTTTGAATTTTGTGGGGTTGAAGCCAAATTGTCTCCATTGTTGAGTTCAGTGGAATATCACCCCACCCCGCATTCTGTCTCTCTTTCCTTTTTTCCCAGGGAAAATACATTCCCCCAAAACACTGCCTTGTGGGCCTCCCAGGGGGACCCCCGGCGACGCCCCGATCCCGTTAACTCAAAATATCAAAAAATTGCGTTTCCTCAGTTCCTTCTATGCTTAGAGTTTTTTGGGGAGAGTTCTTTCAATCCCCAATGCGGGACCCTAGCAATGAGCCAGAAGGTTTTAAAAGTCGGCTTACTGGAGCATGGTCAGACCAGGTTAGGGCCCCGTTTTCTAGATCATCAACGGGAGTCGAATGTTCCCCGAGATCAATTCTAGAATGAGCGGGTGTGGAGCAAGAAGGGGGAAAAGGTCTTCTCCTCGGGTGAGCAACCCTCCACAGGTCAAACAGTCAAAATCAAAACAAATTAGTTGCCAAAAGCCTCTGGAGCTTTTTTCGCGGTGAGGTGTGCCCCGGGGGGCCCCTAGTGCGGTCTATATAGGTTTTGAGAAGGTGGATTGAAGTCCCACCCATTAAATTGCTGACGGCGGAAATCGGAAACTTATCAAGAGTCGCTTCAAGAATCGCAGTTGCCTTTTATTGGGAGAAAACATTGCATATCTGGGGGAGCCCCCCACCCCCCCTAAAGGTTTAAAAAAACCTCCCCCCCGGATCCGCATGGATTCTCTACGGATTGGGCAAGAAATTTGAGCAATAGGCCACCCCAGCTTTTTCCTAATACCTGCGGGGCCCCAAATAAAGGGCTTTTGGGTCAATTGCTTAAAAAAAATTTAAAAAATTCCCTTCTCTGTTTAAAATGTGTTTCCTGCAGGAAACAAAAAGTCAGGTCTATTATGTTTCAGGTCCACTGTAACTTTTCCTTTTCAAAATTGAATTTTTCCCTTAACATTTAAAAAGGGACAACTTAATATTTGAATCGTTGGAAAATTTCCTGCAAAAGCCACCCCTGCAGACTCCAGGTAATGAAACAACCAAGGGGGAACAAAAGGGAGGGGGGTTTCACAGGACAGGTACAAACAAACAAAACGTAACCATCCCAATTATTTCCAAGGCATGTATGTCTTGGGGAGGTGAAAAACACAGCAAAAATTATATAACAGAGCCTTCTCCCCAAACTAAAAATGAGGAGTGAGTCAAAAAAAGGAAGTGAACACCTCAGGGTGTAGTTCAGAACCCCCAAATATAAGCCGCAGGGGCCCAAAGGGCCCGGAAGCAACCGCAAAAAAAATGCAATAGACAAGTGGGGGGCGTTGGACCCCGCTCCAAAGACCAAAGCAGGGCAGGGGGGGACATCCACAAGGCCCCCCAAAACATTGGAGGGGGGAATCCTATAAAAAAATTTTTTAACATATTTAAACGTTAGGCATGGACAAGAGTGCAAAGCATCCCAAACGGCGGAAAATGAGCGAAGAATTTACTGCTCCCTTTCCCCCTCGAAAATTTCCCGCCCCCACCAAAGATCCAAGCACATAACCCAAAAAAAAGCGCTAGCAAAAAACCAGTAACCAAGGGGGGGGGAGGAGGGGACCGAGAGCTCCCTTCCCGAACTATCTCAAACCCGCAAAAAGGTTGAAAAAAAAGATGTGCCAACCCGAAGGGTGCCCCAACAATACAAAGAAAGGGCTTTTTGTGTGAAGGCCGTAGGGGTAGACACCTCCAGTTATTTTATTTTCAAGGGCGGGCGGTAAGGGGGGAAAAACCCCCCGAGCCCCCCGGTTGTTGCGGAGGGGGTCTCCGTGTTTAGGTTGTGCTTTTTGCCAAATCCATAGGTGCCCGGGGGGGTTTCAATCCCGTCTCCATTCAGGTGGCAAGATCTCTAGGGTAGAGAGAAGTTTTATAAAATCCCAAAGGGGCGTAGAAAAAGCAGAGCAAGTTTTGAAGCAACAGACTGAAGGGGAAAACCCCCCGATAGGGATGGGGTGTCTTGCAACACTCCATAATGGTTTTAGATGACGTCGTTTTTTGGGGGGTGAACCACAGAATCCCGGGGAAATTTGAATATTCACGCCCTTGTATTTGGGGCGATTTTTTTCGCCAGGCTTTTGCTAAGATCTGCTCCTTTTTCGGAATATTATGCAGCAAAAAATGTCCCGTGGGGGGGGGGCTGGTCCCCTTTTTGGCTTGAGGGCCCTAGAGCTTGTCCATTTTAATTTCGCTAGGCCTTTTTTCCCAGAAAATCTTGGAAGTGGGCCCCCCGGGTTTGAAAAACATCCTCTGTTTCCAGCCACTTCCGGAACCCCGACTTTAAAAATTTTTTCGGGGCCCCCATTGTCCAGATCCTCTAGCTGCCGATTTTGGGCCCCAGGGGTTTACTTTTATTTGAAAAAACGATTGCAGAGGGCGATTTGCGGGTATGGGTCAAATTTAAACCCAGTCCACCCTTTCCTCCCTATGTTCAAATCGCCAAATGATGCAAATTCTGATGGAAAGTTTCCTTTCTTCTGCAGTTTTCTCTGAAGATCCATCTGTTGGGAGATCTTTTTAAAGGACCTTGCCAATTTGGGGGCATGAGAAAGGATCCCGAAGGTTCTGGAGACATCTGAGTCTGTAATGGGATAGGTCGTCAGCTAATGGAGTATCTGCTGTATTGTCCCCCTGAGGACCCCTTTACCTTAGTCCCCCCAAAGAATTTTTAGCAGAGAGTGGGGTAGATCCCCATTTTTGTTGCCTTTTAAGAACATTTGTCTGCAGAAGGTTTTGATGGTATATTCTGATAGTCCCCTGAGCCGTAGACGGGTTTCCCCGAAGGCGGAACCCCCCCCACCAAAGAACGAGCAGAAGCTGAGTAGGGGAACAAATGGCCACTTTAAGGGGTCCCCAGTTTCCCCCCAGGGCCCTTTTTTACAGCACCGGGTCCGAAACCCACTTTTTTTTTTTTAGAAAAAAACAGGGTTTGGTGACCGGATTTTATAATGACACCCCGAGAGATGGCTGGAGGATGGGGTGCGCCCGGGGACAGGTTCCCCATGTGGTACCTGATTCTTGTTTATTCCAGCGTTCACCGGGTCGTCCCGGCAAGTCTAGTGCTTATAGCGCAACCCCTTTTCTTGCGCTGGATCTCCGTGACAGAAGGGCCTGTCGGGGGGCCGAAAAAGCGCGGCTTTCCCCCGGGTTTGGAGCGCAGTACCAAGTCCGGGAAAACCCCCGGTCCCTTTCCCCCGTCACCGGGCCCCCCTTTCCCCGCCAGCCGTCCACCCGTCAACAGTCCGAGCTCACCTCACCTCCCTCGCGCCCCCCGTGCCTGCCGGTTTAAAGGGGAGGAAGTCGTCTGTCCCTCCACTGATTTCCCCCAAAAGGGTATAGGCGCTCAGCCGGGAAATCCTGGGGCCGCGTCCTCTGGTATAGGCCTCAGTCCCCTTCGCCTCGTGTGTGGCCTCGTAGCGCACTTCAACAGGGATTCCCGCCTTTCAAAACGCCTCTCCAAGGTGCTTAGAGTGTCAGCCGGCTGTACTCAGTGTCCACCGAGCAGGATGATCTCGGATTGCCCCCGATATCCACAGTAACTCTCCGGAGCCACCGACTCACGCAGCCATCTTAGCCAGCGTCCAGGCCACGCTCAGGACTTTATTTTTATCTCCATAGACACAAGTGAAATAAACCACCCTTGTGCCAAGTTTACGGGTGTTTATTTATCGGTACGATTCTGGTGATGATTATTTATTTTAAAGCTCCATTAGTTCCAGGCGCTGAACATTCAAGGAGGGTCACACACATATTAAACAAGTGCAATGCTAACAAATGATTAACAACTGCACAGAGCGAGAGGACACTGCCCACAAAGGCTTACAATCTACAAGGAAGGAGGAAAGAAACAGGAAGTAAAGGGTCAGACATGTTTGTGGGTAGCCCAGTGGTAGCAGGGTTATTGAAGGTTATATTCAGTACTGAAGAGATGGGTTTTCAGGTTGCTTCTGAAGCTGGTGAAAGTGGAGGAGAGTCTCATGTGTTGGGACAGTGAGTTCCAGAACGGGGGGGAAGCATGGGAAAAGCCTGAAAAACGGTGGTGTGAGGAAATGACCAGAGGCGAGCAGAGAAGCAGGTCCTGTGAGCACTAGAGATGGCATGAGGGGAGATAGCTGGAGATTAAGGCAGCGATGTATGGAGGGGAGAGGTTATGGAGAACCATAGAACTGACATATTTGTCCAATCCTGCCCCCTCTGTGCTCCTCCTCAACACAGCAAGGTTATGGATGGAAATTTACTGGGGGGGGTTTCGGAGTTTTGGGAGAGTGTAGGGGGGGAGGTTATGATGGGAGATTACAGAGGGGGGTATCGGAGTTATGGCAGAGATGTATGGGGCAGGTTATGGATGGAATTCATGGGGAGGTATCGGAGATTAGGGTAGAGGTGTAGGGGGGGCATTTATGGTGGAGTTTACATGAGGGGGGGTTAAAGGAGTTGGGGTAGAGATGAAAGGGGGGGGGTTTTAGGGGATGGAGTTTTACATGAGGAGGATCAGGGTTTAGGGAAGGATGTATGGGGGGGGGTTATGGTGGGTTTAGATGGGGGAAGTATCAGGAGATTGGGTGGGGATGTATGGGGGGGGAGGTTATGGATGGAGATTACATGAGGGGCGGTTTAGGAAATTTTGGGAGGAGGTTGAGGGGCAGGTATATGGAGGAGTTTACTAGGGGGAAAGGAGATTAGGGTGAGATTTATGGGGGCGGTTTGGAGGAGTTTTTCATGAGGGAGGTATCAGGAGATTAGGATGGATTTTGGGGGAGATTAGGGGATGGAGATTACGGGGGGAGGTATCAGGAGATTAGGGTAGAGATGATGGGGGGGTTATGGATGGAAATTAATGAGGTGGTATCAGGAGTTGGGCAGAGTTTTAGGGGGGGGTTATGGATGGGTTTTCGTGAGGGAGGTATCAGATTTTTGGCAGAGATTTATGGGGCGGGGTTATAGTTTTTGATTACTGAGGGGGTTCGGGAGATTAGGGCAGAGATGTAGGGGGGGGCCGGGAAAAGGGAGTTTACTGAGGGCGGTTCAGGGATTAGGGTAGAGATGTATGCGGGGACAGGTTATGGATGGAGATTACTGAGGGAGGTACGGGAAATTTGGGGCAGAGATGAGGAGGCAGGATAGGGTGGAGATTACAGGGGGAAGGAAAAGGGAATTAGGTAGGGATGTATTGGGGGAGGTTAGGGATGGAGATTACTAGGGGGTATCAGGAGTTTGGGGCAAGAGTATGGGGGGACGGTTTGGAGGGAAAAGATTACATGGGGGAAGGTAAAGGAGATGGGGTAGAGATTGATGGGGGGGACAGGTTGTATGGAGATACTAGGGAGGATCAAGAAGGGCAGAGAGTACGGGGAAAATTTTAAGGGATGGAGTTCTGAGGGAGGAAACAGTGATTAGGGTAGCGATGTTTTGGGGGCAGGTTATGGATGGAAATTACATGAGGGAGGTAAAAGGAGATTAGGGTAGAGATTATGGGGGGGACAGGTTATGGATGGAGATTACATGAGGGGAGGTATAAGGAGATTAGGGTAGAGATGAATGGGGGGGGAGGTTATGGATGGGTTAATGGGGAGGTATCGGAGATTGGGGTAAGATGTAGCGGGGACAGGTTTGGATGGAATTACATGAGGAAGTTCAGGAGATTACAAGATTAACAAAATAAATAATTAATAGGGAGGAAACTTTTTTGGGGTAATTAAATTTTTAAAAAATTACATAGGGGGGTATCAGAATTGGGCTTTTTTAAATAATTAAAAATTATGAATATCAAATTTTTTATAAATTTTAAACAAAAAATTTAATTACATAATATAAAGAATTAAAAAATTATTTTTATATAATTCTAAATGAATTATAAATTTTTTACATTATATAATTACATAGGGGGTATGGGTTGGGGGGTTTTTGGGGGGGGGGGGGGGAAGGTTTGAGATAATTGGGGGTAACAGGAGATTAGGGTGGGAATTTATGGGGGGGACGGTTAGGATGGAATTAATAGGGGGGGAACAGGAGATGGGGTGAGATGTATGGGGGGAGGTTTGGATGGAGATTACAGAGGGAGGATCGGGAGTTTGGGGTAAGATGTAGGGGGGGGTTATGGATGGAGATTACATGAGGGGAGTATAGGAGATTAGGGTAGAGATGATGGGGGGGGGGTCTTATATGTAGGTTTTGGCTCTGAATTCTGGGCGCTCCAGTGGGGATTGGCGAGGAGCAGCGGGGAGAGGTGGAGCACCCGGGAGCGGAGGGAAGGGGAGGAGGGCGACGGGAGGGCAAGAAAGGTTTCGTAATCCAGCGGGAGAGAGGGGGGCCCAAGCAAGTGGGGAGCTTCCGTTTACCTACAGGGGAGGTTTACCAAGGGGTAAAGGACGTGGTGACCTCACACTGGCCCTTTAAAGGGAAAGTGTCCAATAGATTCCTGACTCCCCCTTGATATATAAAGTGACATTAGGGAAAGGGCCTGAAAGGATTGGGCCCTGGGGCCGTACAACCCACCTCAAAAATCGGCCTGTGTTTGGAGGATGATGTGTGGGGGGAGCATAAACAGACACAAGAGAATATACAAAAAGGAGGGGGCAGATAATGCGGTGATGCTGAGCTGCAGTCACAAATGGTTCAGAGGCCCCGCACGTAAACCCCTTTAC
>JAODAL010045075.1:0-32268 GCA_025379985.1 Phyllomedusa bahiana | reverse complement strand
ACTTGCTTAGGTTTTATCACAGCCCCAAAGGCTTCTCTGCCCTTCCCAGGCTTGAGAAAATTTAATGTTAGATCGGGGAGGGGGCCCTTTTTCCCTGGCTGATATACTTTAAGTTCACTTCACAATTTTTCCTGGCCTCATAAGGACCGCATTTTGCCAAAATTTACTTTCTGCTTTAAAACCAGCCCCAACACACGGTACCTTCAAAAGGGAACTTAACTTTGCGCCCGGGTTAACCTGGCTTGGCTTCCTGAGCCTGCTGATTCTCTTTAAAAATTTGGGCAACCGCTCAATTCTATCCTGCTTTCCATACATGCTCAATTACGCTGGGGGTGGGTTTTGCCCCCTGCCCCCGGGTTTTCTTTTGCTTATCCAACAGACCCCTGGATTCCCTCCCGTATAATCGCTCAAAGGGGAAAAAATCCTGTGGGGCCGCGGAACCTTTTAAATGGAGAAAATTTAGGAAGAAACACCCGGTCCCGTCCTTCCCACCTTGTCTAACTTTTCTGAGCATTCCCTTCAATTTTTTAACCTTTTCAACAAGGCCATTTGTCTGGGGGTGATACATGGGTTGCACGTGAAATTTTTGTAGGGGAAAACCCAGCTCTTTTGAATTTTACTCATAAAAGGGGTGCCTGGCAGGAGGGTTTTCCCTGTGGGGAAAATTGGGTTCCCCTTGAAATCACCTTGCTAGGGTTTTCCAAAAGGGGGGGATGGCCCCCGGGAAACGTGTAGGTATCTAGCATACCAAAAATGTCTGGGGGCCTCTGGCGGATTTGGGGGAAGCACCCCTACAAGGGTCATAGCAACGGGCTCAAAGGATTAATTACAGGAAGGGGGACTAGGGGTTTTACGGAGATGGGCCCAAAAGGGATTAAACCTGACACTCTGGGCAGGGAAAAGACAAAAATCCCTACCCTCTAATATCCCCCGGGCCCAAAAAAAAATTCCCACAAGCGCTTTTGGTCTTTTTCACGCCCAATGCCCACCAAGGACTGTGAATGCCCAATTTCCCGGACCCTGCGCCTGTGATGGGGACCAAAAAGTTGTTTTACCCCTAGTCGGGGTCCCCTTTACCCCATACAGCAAGTTTTTCATGTACTGCAAAATGTGGGGACACCAAATTTTTGTCTGTTTTTTGCTGGACCCCATTATAACCCTTTAAAGAACATAGGAATTAAACCACTCACCTTTTGTGATCCAAATTCCCGGGGGAGGCAAATGTAGGCGACAATTCCCAAAATTAATTACAACAAACAAACTAATTGAAAATGTAGCAGCTTCAAAACCCCAGGAGGAGGAGAGAGGAGATTTCCCGCCCACGAGACAACAATAGAAGTAAAATCCAATAACTTTATTTGTTTTTCCATAAAAAAAACCTTTTTTTCTTTAAGTCACGTACATATGAAAAACGATGATCAGGGAAAAACCCGGGTTTCAAAAACCCCATGGCACTGGCCCAGCTTTTTGGGGTCAAGTCCCTTACTCTTTGGGCAAAACGTGCATGCTTTTGGCGGCCTATGGGTTTAAATACCCCCTCCCGGGACGCCCCTTTTATGATTCAGGAATTTCACCAACAAATTCAAACTAAGTGATACTGGAAATAAAAATTTTAAAAAATGATTTGTATAATACACAAAAAGACAAGTTTTAAGCTGGTTACTACCGAATTATTATAAGATTTCCCATGATGGTAACAGACTTTATGATCAATAGGGTCGTTATGCCTGTTGAATATTTAAACCCAAATACGGTGGTAGCGAAAGACCCCCACCTCCCTTGATAAAATTTTTTATTTAAAAATTGCCCCCCCGGGAGAATTTTCACCTTCTCTATGCCTATGAAAAATAATGAGAAACATCCCCTGCATGAACTGTGGAAAAATGTTTTGATACACCCAAATTTAAAGTGACGGGCCGAATGAATCCAAAGTTTCCTTTGGTTTTCTGATTTTGTCCCCCGGGTGCATCCCACTATTGAACTTGCAACTGTTACAACTGCCAAATAAAAAAACAATTTTGTGTTACAGTTAAGTATGATCGTTTTTTCAAAGGTTTTGCTATTACTAAAAAAGAACGAAAACTTTAGTTTTTTCAAGGGGTTTTACACGCATAATACCGCATGTCCCACCTAAAAAAAACCCTTACTTCCAACCTGGTTGAATTTCTGTTTTTTTGGCTTGAAATAGCTGGGGAAAGGATGGCCCCAAAAAGGTTCCCTTCTACTTTTAAACGAAATTTGATTTAGGCTTTCCTTTAACCTACATTGGTAAAGTGAGGAAGATGTTTTTAATAAATTTGGATGTTTCTGAATACTTTCCTATAGTTAGTATAAATGAAAAACTTTTACAACAGCACGATGAACCCAAGATAAGGGACTTGATCCCAAAAGCGTGGCTTGTGCCAGCCGGTTTGCAAAACCCGGTTTGCCCATCATCGTTTTTCATCCCGGGAAGGGACTTTAAAAAAAAAGGGTTTTTTTTTGGAAAACAAATAAAATTATGGGTTTTACTTCTATTTCTCGCCGTCGGGCTGGAATCTCCTCCCCCCTCCTCGGTGTGAAGGGCTACACTTTTTAAATGATTGTTAGTTTCCATTTAAACCTTAACCCCGCCAAGCTTGCTAAAGGGGGTCCCAAAAATGTTCCTTCCCAAAGTTACCCCCGGGAACCCGCAAGGTAAAAACTCAATTTTGGGGGGGTTTTTCCCCCGAAAACTCCCGCCCGGACCTTAAGGGGAAAATATCAGAACCCTTTGACACCCCGTTTCAGGGTTTCGGTTCGCACACTTTAGACACTCGTTTACACACTTGGCCTGCTTATTCTCCCATAGTTCCAAAACGAAGGGAAAACCAGGCCTAATATCACATGGTGCATTAAGTCTTACAACACCGACTTCAGATAGCAGACCCACAGGGAGTCTCTACTGTGATACGGCAGTAGGCATAGTCATTAGTGTCCCCATGTTTACAGACCTCCACCCAGGAAACGGGTCTGGGTTTACCAGGAGCCACTTAAACTGGCAGGACTAAAGTACCAGACTCCAGAGTCCATTAAGCCATCACAGAACGGCCTCCTACCCGGACTGGACACAATTGCGCTCGCTCATTGTTCCCTTTGGGCAGGCCATGGCAAAATAAGGACTGCGCCTCCCCAAAGTCACATTCCATGGGTTCTGTAATCATCGGCACTTGGCGAACATGTCCCAGTTCTGGCAGTTGCCATCAGACTACTGGCCTGTGGCCTGGTAATTAAGTCCTTCTTTGGACTTGGCATCCGTTTAAACGGAACGCCTCAGAAAACGGCCACCCTCATTAGCTTGCAGTCTCTCCCCTTAATAGCAGGAACAGTCTTACCATATGCTGGTTTCCTCTGATTCCCGGGGCCATGCAGGTCCTGGAGGAAGCTTCACCCACCGCCATGCAGGTCCTGGAGGAAGCCCTCCGTGGCCATGCACCTCTCCACTATGGATACCAAGTCGTTCACACTTTTTGGGTCGGATTATCCCAAGCAGCGCTGGAGCCTCACTGGCAAGGCACGGACAAATCGGTCGCAGACAACCCGTTCCACTATTTGCGGCAGGTGTGAGCTCCTCTGGCTGTTGCACTTGCTGGTAAGGTGGTATAGGTCGAACATTTGGTACCTTGCTGGTTTCTGGTTTCGTACTCA
Organism: Phyllomedusa bahiana; assembly: GCA_025379985.1. Taxonomy (NCBI): domain Eukaryota; kingdom Metazoa; phylum Chordata; class Amphibia; order Anura; family Hylidae; genus Phyllomedusa; species Phyllomedusa bahiana. Next base: position 28,602 of record JAODAL010045075.1, on the reverse strand, counting down.
GGTGAAGACTCACCGCGCACGAACTCTGCCAAGGTAAGCCAAGCAGGCCGTTTTTCCTCCTTCAGCCTTGTATACACCCTGGCGGTCTTGGACTCGCAGGTCAAAGTAGGCCTTATGGGGTTCAACCCCGTCAGGAAGGGGGCCAGTACGTCGCCCACTGATACCTGGGGTAGCTGCGCCACCTCTTGCGATCCTCTCAAATGTAAACAGGTAGGCCTCAATGTCGTCCTCAGCTAGTTCATTTTTGTCAGCGCCCGTTGCACATGTGATGGGGGTGCGGGACTGCAACCCTGAGATGTCTCTGCTCTTGGTTAAGGCTTGCAGAGTCAGGTTCATTCATATGCTTTTCTGTGGCTGTGGCGTTGCACCTGCAGCAGCAGACGGTTGGTTTCATGCTGGACTATACTGCTTCCTCATACACTGTTTAAGTTGTAGCACTGGCTTCTTGCTGTGCAGTAACACTTGTTTATATTTTTTTTTTTTTTTTTCTTCCCACTTGGAGGTGGAGGTTTGATGGATTAAACTGTTTAATCAGCTCGTCCATTTTTGCGGTTTCGTCTGCAGTGTAGTGGCAGGTTTAACCCCAGGACATGGTTCACCACGATCCCTCTGTCTGTCTTTTTAAAGTGCCCGTTGCATCCTTCAACCATGTGTAAGCTTCCACTCACGTTAGATGAGGCTCTGGGGCTCGCAGTCCAATTTAGACAGAGACAAGGGACAGGGTTGATCTCAGTTCCAGCACGGGTCATCCCGTGTTTTATTGGCACAAACAGGTATACAGAAAAACGTAAGCCAGATGCAAACAGAATAAACAAAACAAAACAAAAACGCCTGCTAGGTTGAGCGCTGACTAGGACAGTGCAGTTCCCTCACTACACCTTGTTCAGCAACGGTCTAGGCGAGGTCCTGGATTACATCAGTTCGAGATGGGCGAATTGATTCTAACGAAGTGGAATTCGTTTGAATTTCAGGAAAACTTCGGTTTCGGAACGAAGTCGAACTTTGGGGTACTTCGGGTGAACGAAGTGTGCTTCTTGATTGATAAATTGGCTGCGAGCACATGGCGCTACATGGGGCAAAGCACTCTGGGGAGGAAGAGGGCATTAGCCTGCATGACATGTGCAGAGATGATGGGGGGTTTTTTGTTTGGGGGGGGGGGGGGGGGGGGGGGGGGGTGGGGGGGGGGGGGGGTGGGGTTGGGGGGGGGGGGTTTTTTGGGTGTTTATTGGGGGGGGGGGGGGGGGGGGGGGGTAGCCAATCAGAGACCGGCGGGATTCTGTGACGGTCAACGCACTATATAAAGACCGAGCGCGCCGCTGGGGAGCTACAACTTTACTATCAATGTACTGATTAGGAGGGTGCTTGCTGCGAGTGATAGCGCTTTCTGAAGACTTGATTTTTATACAGCGATTTCTGTGGGTGTCTCAGCTTGGTTCTCAGAGACTGTTCTATGCAATGTTCTATTTCTTATTTTTTTGGGGTATTGGATCTGAAATCCAGTGTGCTGTCCACTGCAGCTGCATATACATTCAATATCACAGTGGGATCTAAGCAGTTCCTGTTGTATTCATTTAAAGAAACAGCGTTTTTACAATACAAATACCACTTCATTTTTTGGCTGCTGAATTCTATTGCGCAATTTACATCCAGGGGTTAATTAAGCGTTGTTTTGCTGGTGTGCTGACAAACATAAAACCGTCTTTTTCAACGCAAATATTTATTTTTTTTTTGGTAAAGCCTAATTCACAAGCAAAGGAAAATTTCAATGTATCTCTTGTTGTGTGAGTAGTAAAACACGCAATTGTAACAGCTACAAGCTACTACGTTTGTGCGGCTCAATTCATTTTGGCGCAATTTACATCCAGGGTTTGAATTAAGCGTTGTTTTGCTGAGTGTGCTGACAATAATAAACCGTCTTTTTTCAACCGGCCAATATATATATTTTTTTGTTGGTAGCTAATCACAAGCAAAGGCTAATTAAACTGTATCTCTTGTTGTGTGGCGTAGATAAACACGCAATTGTAACACGCTACTAGTTTGTGCGGCCCAATTCTTTGGGCAAATTTATACATCCAGGGGTTAATTAAGCGTTGTTTTGCTGTGTGCTGACAAAAAAATAACGTCTTTTTTCAACGCCAACTATATATTTATTTTTTTGGTAGCCTAATTCACAGCAAAGGCTAATTTACCCAACTGGTATCTCTTGTTGTGTGGGTAGATAACACGCAATTGTAACACGCTACTAGTTTGTGCGGCATCAATTCTTTGGCGCAATTACATCAGGGTTAATTAAAGCTTGTTTTGCTGGTGTGCTGACAAAAATAAAACCGTCTTTTTCAACACCGATATATATACATTTTTCTTGTAGCATAATTCCACAAGCGAAGGTAATTTAAGCCTGTTTGTGCTTTTACAGTTTAGTAAAAACACACATTGCTTGTAACGACACATACAAGTAAATTTTTCCTGGCCATTTGTGGAGCGCAATTTTTTTCAAAGGGTACCCAAGCTTGTTACTGGGTTCCTTTAGGATCAAAAACAGGGTCGTATAATTTATCATTATACAGATAGCTTCCATCAAACAGTGTCTGTACATTTTAGAACAAACAGTATGTCAGACAGTGAGGGTGGCAGGCTCGCAAACTGCGAGTGGCAGTGGGCACAAACATTTCTGAAAACGGGCCAGGTCGCAGCACAGCAAGGGGATGTCGCAGCAGGGGTCACTCGGTGATGCCACAACTGCCGCTGTATCTAAGCGGCCGTGTGTTGTCAGCAACCCAAGGGTTCTTGATTGGTTGACTAGGTCATCCTCTTCCTCCCAGATGACATCTGACCACACCAGCAAGAGTCTGTGGGAACCTCAGACACAAACATTAGTTGGCATGGCCGGGAGCGGGTCAGCGGCTCACCTGTCCTCCGGCCCGCCTCTGTCCCATTCCAGTTCCTCAGCCAGGGATATCTACTATGTGGTCTGGGCTCAGCGCCATATTTAGCGAGGATGAACAATTGAGGAGGGCAGTCAGCAGCTACGTGGCAGCGAAGAAATTGGGCATTAGCCCAGCTTCTTGCAGTAGGTGGCAATGTCATAGTTGTGGAGAGTGGCATGGAGAGGTCATGTTGTGAGAGGTCAGCCGTCGGCTTACCAAGGGACCGTGATGAGGGACAGTAGTGACGATGAAACACAAATAGATGATGATGTAGCCAGACCGCACTTGGGAGCCGGGCTGAAGCAAGGGTTCATCATCGTCAGGAGAAGAGGGCGTCAGCTTGCGCGTAGGCAGGGCGCAGGCCAGCAAGTGGGTTGTGTGGCCGTGAGTCAGCTGGGAGCAGCAGTGTCTGAGGTCGGGGAGGACAAGCGGCACGGGGTAGAAAATCCCGCTTCGCAAGATCCAAGACAGTAGCGGCACAGGGGCTCAGCGGTGCGCGGCGGGATGTAGTCACTCAGTGCGGTGCGTTGGCGTAAAACAGCTACTCGGCAGGTGTGCAGTTTCTTTGCTAAGACCACCGGAGGAGCCGAATATGGGTAAAATGTAGAAAATCTGTGGGCAGAAAGTGAAGCATGGCCAGGAAGCTAACGTTAGCACAACGGCCTGCGTCAACACATGCAGCATCACCATACGGTGGGCCTGGGGAGAAAACGTGGGCTCAGATGTCGGGGGTCCCATCCAGGCCGCTGCAGCAATCTGCAGCGGCAGTGGCAAACGCATGCCTTTTCAGCCAGTCAAGGCTCCTCCACCGCTGCCCCCCCCCCCCCCCCCCCCCAGAAGGCCAGATGTTTCTCTTTGACATCCTGTCCCGGTACAGATGCTCCTGATCCTTCGTACTCATGGCCGCCAGCAGTCGTTCAGAGAGGCGATGTAAAGAGACAACAGTATGCGTCCAACCATCCAAGGTCAGCAGCTGACCGTGCTTCCTGTCCAAAGTTTTGTACTGCTGTCCTCCCTTTCTCAATTGGTGGACTCTGCACATTCAGAGAACTTATGGATTGTGCCGAGCGGGATGGAGAGTTCAAGCCGTAATTTCTTTTCCACAAAAAGGCAGTACAGACTTCTATAAATATGTAGATACAGGAAGTGGGTCACGTCTTGCGCTTATAGGTTTGTTCCAAGGTACACGGCAGCGCGGACGTCTGGAGCTGTAATACGGTCAGGCCAGTCACATTGTTCCTTTACGGCCCACTGCGGTGAATGTGCATCCACCCCAGGCACACCAACAACTTGGACAGGAGACGCCGATTTCTCCTACAAGTTGTCAAACTGTGCTCCTGCGACAATGTCCGCCTCCTCCTCCTCTCCACCAACCACCATATCGCCTCCCACACAGGTTTACTGCTCATCATACCACATGTGTAGGCACAGCGGTGTCACGCAGTTCTACACATAGCTTGCCTCGGCGTACGATGTCACACTGGGGAGGAACTGCCTCCTGACGTCATGCAGCAAGAATTCGATGTGTGGCTTTCTCCGCGCCAACTGCAAATCGGCAAAACCATTGGTGAATGACAAATGGGAGGAACATGGTGCTCCGCGCTGCACCGAGGAGGGATGGGTCCATGCGCCCTGAATGGCGCACTTGTTCAATCTGTGTAAAAAGGTTCCGGAAAGTCTTCCACCGTTCTTCAGCCATTCTGAAAATGCCAGGAACTGTGCATGCAACTTTATCCATTGTAACAAAGCCAGGGAACCACCCCTCCTCGAGTTGCAGCGGCAGACACGCCTCCCCCAACACGCTCTGATAGGCGGATGTTTCCACCCGCTGGAATCCAGCTGCAATGTTGGACCGACTGTTAATGAACAGAGAAAGGCCATTAACGATTTTTTGATGATACAAGGCAGGACAGAAGTACTCCTGTGTAACTTTGATGTCAGCCAGTGGAAGCTCATGCGTGACACTGCCGTTTGTTGAGGCCATCGAGGAGGCCAACGTTATTTGTTCAGTCGCCAGGACTACGGGTGATAACGTTCATTTCCACTGCTTCATGTCCTGGAAAGATGCTGAAAAATCTGTCTGGTGCAGGGGGACTGGAGATTGTGGAGATACATCTCGTGGCAACATGTGTCGGTGGGGGACTGAAATGGAAGGAGGAGGTGGGAGGAGGAGGACATTGGAGACGAAAGGCATTGTCTGGGTGAAAATGAGTGGATTTTCTACCCAGGTGACAAGAGAAGAGAAGCAGGAGCAGCTGGCGGAGGTGGATGGAGATGAGGAGAACGAGGCAGATGACTCCAAGCACCGTGGCAGTATACAGTGGATATGGAGGCAGGGATCTCGGGAGGTCACTGTGCAGATGTCCCGCAGCATGCTTATTTGCCTGGCTAGTGACAGCGAATAGTCAGCATCCGGCAGAGGGATGACTTCTGGCTCTCACCATCGTACACGGTCCATATTGGGAGCTTTTTCCCATAGCTATTTGAGAAGGAAGACAAAACTCAAATATCTATACGGGAAATCTCCGTTAATCAGTTGGCCGCTGCCTATGTGCGGCATCGTCCCTCCTCTGTCAGGTCTGGAAGGGGGGTTCCTCAGCGCTCACGTACTACTGCACGCGGGCTGCTGGGGAATGGTGGGGGGGTAGGAGCAGTACCCGCTCATCAGCATACCTAAGTCTGGAGTCTCTAATGAGCAGCTTCCTTCACCCCCGCTATGTGAGGAGGGCAGTCACCAGCGAGCTGCAGCAGCAGTAGGACATCGGAGATTCCCTGAACCAACAGGTTGTGGCCTACTTGGACAGCACTCTGCCACCCAGTTAGAAGATCCGCTGGACTACTGAGGCAGCCAAACTGGATGTGTGGCCGCAACTTGCCGAGTTTGGCAGTGGAGAAGCTGTCCTGCCGGCCAGTTGTGTGGCATCAGAGCGGAGTGTTTCAGTGCGGGCGGGGGGCCATCGTTACCCCAAGGAGAACCCGCCTTGTCCACTGGAAAATGTTGACACGAACTGTCCTTTGTCAAGAATGATCACGGCGTGGATCGGCCAGGATTTTCCACTCCACCAATGCCTTAGGCGTCTGGTCTGGGTTCATACTACCTGCCTCAGCCACTTATTTCTGATGCCGCCACCGCCTGATGCCAACACATCTGCTGATAGTTTCTCCATCTGCCTAACCACCGTCATTTACCAGGGATGGTATTCCACCTCCTCAATAACATCTGTCATTCGCCATCTCTATGCTGCTCATGCTGCTGCTGCTGTTGTGTTGCCGTGACATCCACCACTGTGTCATGTGTGCCACTCTGCGGCCTGGTACTGTTTCTGCACCTCTGAATGTCATTGTGACTCTCTCTGACCTCATGCTGTTGCTCCTGTCAATCACCTCCACTCTCTGGTCATTGTGCCACTGCCTGACCTCATGCTGCTGCCGCCGTGACTCCGCTCTCAGTCATTGTGCCCTCTGTGGCTAAACTATTTTGCCACCTGAAGAATGTCTTTGTGGGCCCCCTCCCTCCCTTGACCTCATGCTGCTGCTGTGACTCCTGTCGTGACTCCACACTGTGTCCATTGTGCCAACTGGTTGACCCTCATGCTGCTGCGTGGCTGCTGCCGTGCCTCACCACTGTGGCCTACTTCCTGTTTTTGCCACCATCCGAATTTGTCATTGTTGCCACTGTCTGACTCATGCTGCTGCCGTGGCTGCTTGCCGTGACCTTCCACTCTGAGTCATTGATGCCCACTGTCTGACCTTATGATGTGCTGGTTGCTCCTGCCGTGCCCTCCTCCACTGTGTTCATTGTACCACTCTTTTGGCCTTCTCCTTTTTTGCCAGCTCAGAATTTCGTCCTAGTGCCACTGCCTGACCTCATACTGCTGCCGCTGTGACCTCCACTGTGGGATTGTGCCACTCTGAGCCATAATACTGTTTTTCCACCTCCATAATGTCATTGTGCCACTGTCTGACCTCATACTGCTGCTGCCGTGTCTCCACACGGTATCATTGTGCCATCTGTGGCCTAATATGTTTTTGCCGCCTCATAATGTCATTGTGCCACTGCTGACTCATACTGCTGCCGCTGTGACCTCACACTGTGTGTTGTGCAAACTCTTGCCCTCAATTACTTGTTTTTCTCCCTCCATAATGTTCATTGTGCACTCGTCTGACCTATATCTGCTGACGCGTGACCTCCCACTGTATCATTGTGCCACTCTGTGGCCTAATTACGTTTTGCGCTCCATAATGTCATTGTGCCAATGGCACGCCTCATACTGCTGCCGCGTGACCTCCACACTGTGTGATTGTGCCCTCTGTGCCTAATACTGTCTTGCGCCTACATAATGTCAATTGTGCCACTGTTCAGACTCATACTGCTGCCCCGGACCTAACACTGTGTTGATGTGCCACTCTGTGGCCTAATACTGTCTTGGCGACTCCATATTGTCATTGTGCACTGTTGGGTCCTCATTACTGCTGCTGCCGTGGAACCTCCACTCGTTATAATTGTGCCACTCTGTGGCCTAATATGTTTAGCCGCCTCCATAATGTCATTGTGCACTGCCTGACCTCTTGCTGCTGCTGCCATGACCTCCACACTGTGTGATTGTGCCACTCTGTGGCCTAAGACTGTTTTTGACGCCTCCAGAATGTCATTGTGGCCACTGCTGACCTATGCCCCCCCCCCCCCCCCCCTGTGAGGCTGCCGCCGTCACCTCTCACACTCTATCACAAATGTTGCCCTCCTGAGCTCTCAGCTTGTTTTTTCCAGGCTTTACGCTAGCATGGACTTTGATCAGCTGCTTTCCGCATTGAGTTTTTTGGTCAGTTTTGCCCTCTTAGTGCACAGGGAATTTTATAGTGAAGCGATTATAAGAGCGGCCGGGATCAGTCATGTGCGTGTCATACTAAAATTAAAACTAACATTGTTTGACAGACCAAATCCAAGCTCCCTCTGCATTTTTAAGCATGGCACAACGTTTACAGCACCCTGCAGGCCTCGGGGCAGCCTGGAAAATAGCTGTTTTTTAACAGTGATTCGTGCCGGAAGTATTCGACCGAAACGAATTTTGTCGGGAAAAATTCGGGCAGAGTGACCGAACAGATCTTTTGAGAAATTCGGCCATCTCTACTCCAGTCCGACACACCTCTCAGGCAAATCCTTGACCTGTATGACAGAATCAGCCTGGTCAGCTGACTAGCGTGACTTCATAACGGGCTGCCCAAATCCTGGTCAGTGGAAAACAAGGGAAGTAGGGCACCCCACTAACGCTTTTGCCTACTCCAAATAGAAGCGTCCGGGTTTTGGCTGCAGCAACCATACTACGTTTAAAACGTATGTTGACCACCTTTATCTGGTGACACAACAGAAACAACCGGCCTCATTCCATTAAGGACCTTCCCAGATGCCACCTTACAATATATATATATATATACCCCATCCTTACAAGCTGACAATCATTCCTTATTGCCAAGACAAAATAGTGGAGAAGGCGGAGGGCTCAAATTTGCCACCCCTCTCACTTTATATGTTTTGTGGCACATACAGTGCATTATCTTTCAGACTGGCTGGTGTGTGACATGCCTGCCACACCATCCAGCCTCATGTAACATAATGTATATACATTACAGATTTAAGAACACTTTATATGTTTATATGTGTATAAAGTATGCCTGTAATGTGCATACATTATGTTGCATGAGGTTTGCTGGTGTGACAGGTAGGCTGAGACCTGTATTGCCTTTAAACACATAACATGTGCCTCAGCTTGTAATGTGTATACATTATGAATGCACAATTTACATTACAAGCACACCGTAGATATATTTAACATTATACGCTGTGTCTGCGTGTGTGTTGGCACAAACTTACTTTGCTCTATAAATTAGCACAAGAACATGTTTCTATAGATGAATTGTTGAAACAAGCAGGATAATGAAATTTTATTTGTTGCTGATATATCCATTTATATTATGTATGATAATCAACCTTGACTCCTGTGATCTATCACAATAATCTATTTTATGGATTTGGGTCTCTTCCAATCTGTTACTACTGGTTATGACCTTTATATCATCATCCTTCATTATACGTGATAGCTACGTGATAGCCTTATAATATATATTTCCTTCTTACCTTCATGCATTGATCCTGTGCCATTAGAATTTCTAGCCTCTTTTCTTCACTTTAGAATACTTTCTTTTTTTTTACTTTATTTTATTTTTAAAAACCCAGACTTATATTTTCAATGTAAATCAAGGGTTGCTCCACTCACCCATTCTCCACTCCAACCTCCCAATCTTCCTTCCTCTGCTTTTCTGGCTACCTCCATGCTTGCACACTCCCTGAATGAGGCTCAAAACCTTTCAGTTTTGCTGTACTCAAAACTCCCATTGATTTAAATAGGAGACTCGACTATCTCTTTGTTTAGAATGGAGGGGTTTCAGGATTTGTTCTCCAAATAGTGATATGCTATCAATGTCTGAAGTAACACAACACACCAGGGGCTACAAATAATAATAACATTATCCGGTGCAGTCCCCTCATCACCGTACCGGGGGTAGGGACTAGTTAAAATGTCCCCATGACCATGTAGTACTGCTACAATCTTCTCCTATGCTCCCCTCAACTCAAAATTTTCTGTGTTCCTAACCCTTTTCTACATGTCTGTATTTTGTGTATCATATGGAAAAGAAACACATATATAGAAAAGAGTCCAGATCACTTGCTTATACATTAAGAACTAGTGTATGGAACTATGGGCAGACTCCTCCATATTTAGCACATGTTTGAAAAAATAGATAAAATCCAGCGCTTGTAAATATGTTAAAATTTATTGTCCAATAACCCAGTAATACACAGGATAAAAATTGCCTTTTTATCCTTTTTGCTACTGGGTTATTGGACAATAAATTTTAGGATTTTATCTATTTTTTCAATATATGGAAAACAACACACTTTCTTTGCAACCAGAGGAATCACTTGCAGCACCTAAGTGGGATAAAGAGGAAGATGGCAGAATGCAGGTGTTTTTTTCTAAAGTGTTTTTGTCTTTATATAAATGTCTAAACAAAAAAATCATTTTGCATACATTTTTCAAGAGTTTTTGGTGATTTTTTTTCACTGTCTAAATTGAATCTAATTAAAAAAAATCCTGAAATGATGCAGTTTTCACCCTGGCCACCAAGTCTTAATCAATGTTTAGCAATCTCTGTGTTATCATGACAGACAGGCTTACGCTGAAAGAGATCATAATAGATCATACTTAGTTATTAATAGGGAGCACAGAAAAATTATTTGAACTTAATTAATGCTTTCCCAACATTGGATGTACCCATATATTTATTTACATCCAATAGATTGTGCTAGCTTACAAGCAGAGGCCACATGATCAATGCATAGAAGCAGCTGTATATTACAGCAGGCACCCTGCGCTATCAGCCAAGTCGAAGTTTACGCCAGTTGCTGCCGATTAACCCCTTAGATGCTGCAGGCAATTACAACCACACAATTAAAAAGAATGACAGAGGGAGGGAACTAAGGCACTGGGACATCATGGCACAACACATCAGTTTTTGTCTTTAGGCATCAGTACTTTTGTTCCTCTGATGAACCTCATCTGATAGGGGAAACGCGTTGAGAAAATTTGCCCTGAATAGGGACTGAAAGGGCAATTTTAGGGTTAGCCACCTGAGTGTGGGCCGCCCTTATTGGAGCAATGACGCAATTGGAACCTTTCTAGGGTACAGCAAATGAGGTTGGTGTAGGGATATTCAAAAAATTGGGCTCCATTGGACAGCTATTCAGTCCTCTTTCCTTCATCTGTGCTTATTTGGAGCATAAACATTTACTATCGTGAACAACTGCACGAATGGAGAGAGTCAGGATCAGATATCTCGCCACCTCATCAATGACACAGTTCACGACCTGGTGCGGTAGAGACTTGTGAATGGTGATTGCGACTCCCTTACTTTCTGAATGGGGGTAATTGGCAAAATGCCAGTGGGTACAATACCTATTTTTAATAGTCGGGGCAAGATCAGCCTTAAAGTGAGTTTCTTGAAAACATATTATCTGTGTTTTCTTGTGATGAAAGTGGTAGAGTATCTAGGAACGTTTTACAGGGTTGTTGAGACCCTTGGCGTTAAATGATGCTATCTTGAGGTTCCCCATTTAAATCTCTGACAGAGAGGCAATGATACAACCAAATCCCGGGATCCACCGAGCCACAGGGGAGGACGGGTAAGAAACGAAGAAGGGAGGAAAGACAAAAAGAAAACAACACAGAAAAAAGAAACCGAACCTGAGGCAGAAGGTAAGTCCCCGCCAACCATACTAAGCAACATATTGCGAACCATGGAGTACACTAAGCCGTAAATTGGAGGACTCCCAGACCTATTGGGGTAGCGTAGAAAACATGCATGTTTCGAAAAAAACTCCTAAAAGAAAACATCCTACTTAGGAAATGAACAAGGTCCATCTCTGGTGAGAATACGGGTACTTTCAAGAGCTTAGGACAATGCTAGTAAATGGAGCCTCTCGATGTTGTTTGGGCGGGGTCCCGGTTGAAGGATCGGTACCAGTAACCAGGTATGTTTTGTGCCTGGGTGTCCTGGGCCCCCACGATTTCCAAGGCGGGAGACCTAATGCGACTTGATCCTGGGCCTCTCTCGAGGCATTAACACCAGCTCTCCCAGAAGTGGAGATCCCAGAGAGCCAAGGTGGGAAGGAAACATCAGGAATCTGTCAGTCATTGAAAAATGTTGGGAGGTCTTCCGGGGCGCGTAAAGTGTAAGTTTGGCCCTCATGACGAACAATAAGAGCAAATGGGAACCCCCATCTGTACGGGATATTCCTCTCTCTAAGGACGTTGAGAACAGGTTTCAACATGGCTCGTTGCGCTAGGGTGTGGCGCGATAAATCCGGGTAGATCTGCAAGGTGTGACCTTTGTAGACAGGAGACCACCCCCTACGAAGGCTTCAATATGTCCTCTTTGAGAACAAAAAATGTACTCGGCAGATGACATCTCTGGGGTGTTGCGAGTCATTATTGGCGGGTCGTAGGGCCCTATGCACTCTGTCCAGCTCAATAAACGTTAAAAATGGTAGACACAGTTGAGTACAGATCTGAGGCCGCCACTGATTCCTGAAGGCTAAGAATCCGGAGATTGTTTCTACGACCTCTATTCTCCACATCATCAAAGTGCTGCTGCATATGGAATAACTGGGCAGAGTGATGCTGGACTACTTCTTGCAGGGCTGCTAAAGAAGAAGTAGTTGAATCTTGAGTTTGTTGCAAGGTGTCCACTCTGGCGGAGATTGTGGATAGGTCTATGCGAAAGTTTGCAAACTCTTTTCTGCACTCATCTAACAGCTTTAAGGCCTTGGAGGAGATATCCTGTTGTGTGGGGAGATTTTGGATTAGGCTTTGGAGATCAGCCAAAGTGACAAGATTTGCCACCGATTGGAGATGGAGGCCTTGAGGACAGGGGTGGTGAGTCATAGCCTGTGATCACCCTGGGAAGGCCGCCGACCAAATCCGCTTCCAGGGGGGGCAAAAGTCGACGGTGTGCCGGTTATGAGAGTTCAAGTCCTGAGACAAATTAGGGTCACTTATATTACTGAGGTGTACTGGAGAGCCAGAGGCAGAACGCAGGGGTCCCTGAGTAGACAGAGCCTGAGAGCCATGAACGGCTGACTGAGTCCTGTAGTCAGAAGTGTTAGTCCAAAAGGACCCTGTGAACCATGTAGATGAGTATGCGCCCCTTATTTCTCCAGGAGCGTCAGAATTGCCATGATGACTGGCCGAAAGAGGAGCATCCCAGGATGCAGACGCCATAACCTCCAGGAGGGCCGGTTTCAAGGGACAGATCCCCGAGGATAAGGCACTCCTGGCTGTGGTTGTCTGCAACTCGGGGACTCAGCATGAGTGCTGATTGAAACTGATGGTCCCCCCTCAACCATGTCAAAAGAGGGGAGGCCTATGTAGGCAGGCAGTTGGCCCGTGTTAGAGGTGGAGGCCTGCAGAGCAGAGGATATGCCCAGGGCATCTATGGATGGGACCCCCTGGTTCCGAGACATGTCAGCGGTTTCATGTCCTTCCACCCTCCTGATGGGCTCGAGAAGTGAAGATATAGCTGTCTGGGAGGACTGACCGCCAGCTTCTTTCTTAGCATCCAGTGCCTGTCTGGCTAACGCAGGTGAGTATGAGCTGCCCTCTGAGCTTGGCACCGGGGAGCCAGGCGCAGCGGCCATCTTGAAAAGGTCCGCTGTAGTGCATGGCGCACCCTTTTTCTCCGGGCCCCAAGTGCTGCACTGTAGGTGCGGCGGGGCCGCGTTTTGTGCGCCCGGCAGAGGTGCCGTTTGTGACACCGGTACCTTCGGAGGTGCAGAGGGTGATGATGCAGCAGGTCCCGGGCTTGTGTCAGGCTCGCCTGTTGCGCGCGACATCCCTGGTCTTGCTGTGGGCTGCTGCGGTGGAGTCCAGAGTGGAGATCTTCTCACGGGGACCGCGGAGGGATCGCAGGAGACAGGAACGGCAGCAGAGGTTCCGGGATCTACCCTGTGGCGGCCCGAGGCTGTGGGGCTGTCGGCTGCAGAGAGGTTTTAGTGCGGGCCGGAACGCCATCTTGTAAGGCCTCACTGTTGGAATCGGCCTGGGACATCAGGGTAGAATAACGTCCAAAATAATGGCCAATGACCCCTTTAGTCGGGTCAGGGGTGGTCAGGGATTCTTTCCTCTCTTTTTTGCTGGTTTTCCCCATGATTTGGTGCCGATGGAGTCGGATGGAGCCTATGGATGTGCAGGAGCTCTCAAGACTGCTTCCTCACATGGCCATGTCAAGCCACGCCCCCCCATCTGTGCTTATTTGAATATGGAGACTACTCCTCTTGATCTTAACACCACCTACCGTAAGTCAGTTTATTTATAATTTTGTTATTTATGTGATTATCGATTAAGGGGATAGGTATATTATTGTGATATTTTAATATTATTAATATTGTACCCTGATTCGAACAATGTATGGTCCGTGAAAGAGGGAGGAAACTAACACGGTTGCGGGGCGCCACTGGCTGCCATAACTAGGGCACTGCCTGTCATTGTGATTGACAGCTTAATAATACATTGCAGTGCAGACATGTACTGCACTGTATTATACCAGCAATCAAGCAATCGCTGAGTTTAGTATCCTATAGGGACAAGTAAAAAAAAGTTTAAAAAGTGTAAACAAATCAAATAGTAAAAAAAACACAAAAAGTTAAATAAGCACACTGCCCTTTCCCAATTACAATCATCCCAAAACATTTTAAAAACATAAAAAAGTATACATATTTGGTATCCCTGTGTGTAGAAAGATCTAGGGTACAAAACGGTCATGTCATTTAAGACAGCATAAAAAAAGAAAAAAACAATGGCAGATTTGTGATTTTATTTATCCTGCTGCACATAAAATTGAATAAAAATCCAGTAGATGCGCTTTCTATTCTGAGGTTGAATCAATTAGCGCATTGGATATTTTAAAAAAAGGCAAAATAAGGGCAATCAATGTTTAGTTATATTTCTCTGGTAACATCTACTGTGTTCCAGTGAATAATGAATTAAATTGAAAATCTGCAAAAAAAAAGTAAAAATTAAATTTTCATCTCCACTTTGCTTTAATTCCTGTGAAACACCTAGAGGATTAACAGACCTCATGAATGCTGTTTTGAATACTAAAGGGTACAGTTTCTTAAATGGAGGCATTTATGAGGGTGTCTAAAACACAGGCTCCTTAAAGCCACATCAGAACAGGACCCTAAAAAGCCTCCACCTGGATTGGTCCCTTTAAAAGTCTGTGTTGCAAATTATCAATTATCAATATACTCACTACACCACAGGATATATTCATTAAGGATAGGCTTGGACTGGCCCACAGGAGAACAGGGGAATTTCCTGGTGGGCCTCTAAGCATAAAAGACCTAAAGTTTCTTTTAAAATGCATATATATCCTTGGTAGAGGCAGAAAGAAAGATTCAAAAAGCAAGAGGCAGTGTAAAGAGGCATGTAGACTAGTTGTAGGGTGTGTCCCCAGAATAAAATTTCACTAGTGGGCTCCCGATTCAGCTCTACAGGTGGGCCCCAATATGAAATTCTACTGGTGGTCCCTAGGCACACCAGTCCGACACTGCTTAAGGGGTGTAGCATCCAAAATGTTTATCAAGTTTTAGCACCTTAGGGTGTCAGAAAACCTGTAATGGTGCCTAAAAATAACCTAATGAAAATAAGACCTTAAAGTCCAGTAGATGTGCCTTCTATACTGAGGCTTGGTTGAGGTTGAGTAAAATAATACATTAGGGCCACATATTGGATATTTTTAAAAAACGCAGAATCAGGGAAATCAATGTTTAGTTGTATTTCTCTGGTAACATCTACTGTGTTCCAGTGAATAATGAATTAAATTGAAAATCAAGAAACAAAAGAAAAATTTTGAATTTTCATCTCCATTTTGTTTTAATTTTAATTTGTTTTGAATAGTGTTCAGCGATTATTATCGACAAAGTTGAAATCGGCACAGTTTTTATGTTGATCGAAATTTTTAGATCATGCGATAATTTAGGTTAAAATCTGTGCATCATCTATTAATATCGCGCCATTTTCGGCGCTTCCTGTCATTTTGGCGGCCAGCAAATCAGCTTACAGAATAGAGCAGGGTGAGATGTGTGTGCGACGTCATGACTGGGATGTGTATGGTTGCGATTGGCTGGAAAAATCACATGACCTCGTTTTACATAGAACAGCGTTTCCTGTTCAGCCTCAGTGTCTCTCAGCGTCTCATAGCAGTAGGACGTGAGCTCTGCTTGTGTTCAAACAGCTCAGCGAAATTATTCTATTTCTTCACAGAGAACTCTCTACTGTTAGCTGTGATCCTTACAACTTAGTTAGATCAGAGATTGGAAGATTTTATGTAGTTAGGTAGAGAATTTTGAAGGAGCATCTGAATAGGTGCCAAAAAATACCTTTTATTATCCGAATACATTACAGATACGTGTTTTTTGCACTTTTGCCCAGTCCAGATTTGTTGATAGAGCCACCTTGCAGTTAAATTTGAATCCAGCAATTGTGTAGTTACCACAGGTGAATTGATAGGTGCCAAAAAATACCTTTTATTATCCGAATACATTACAGATACGTGTTTTTTCACTTTGGCGCACTACAGCTTTGTTCATTGAGGCACCTTGCACTTAAATGTGAATACAGCAATTTTGTAGTCACCACAGGTGAATTGAAAGGTGCCAAAAATACCTTTTATTATCCGAATACATTTCAGATACGTGTTTTTTTCACTTTTGGTCAGTCAAGCTTTGTTGATAGATCTTCTTTGCAGTTAAATTTGAATCCAGCAATTTTGTTTTGATTTGAGGGATTTGAGAATTGCTTTGATTTGACGTCCTTTAATAAGAGACGTTCCATAACTGTTCCATACCTTTCAATTTTTTATAATTCTTGAAAAATGGAGCGAAATTTCAGGTGGTTAAGGAGCCACATAGTGGGGGATAGGACATGGAGGCAGAAGTCGAGAGAAGGTTGCTCCTTCCAGAGTGCTGGCGATCTAACAAGCAATGACAGCGGATCGTCAGTTGCAGGACCAGTCAGGCCTGTCATCGCTGGGTCAGGGCTCTTGAAATCTCAGTAACGAACGCGTAGCCAAGCTGTCCTTAAGTGGTTAATGCAACCTGCATCCATGCAGTCTTACCTCCTCGTCCTCCCAGTCACGGCTCAACAAAATGTCTGTCATCAGCATCATCCAGCATCCGTCCAACATGAAGCAGCCCAATTCAACTCCGTATTGTTACCACCACTGTGGACTAAATCACATTGTCTGATGACCTCCTTGTTGACAATGCGGTAGAGGTCAGAAGGCATGTTAAAGTTCAAGAGGCCAAAGAGGATGATTTTTCTTGCTCTGTCCGCCCGTTACTGATTGCCATCAGAGGAGGAGAAGGAAGCGGTCAGATCTGCAATAATACCCGGGCGGTCAGCAAAGCCTTGCAGGCCCTCTTGCTTGATAGCCGCAGCTCCTGGAATGCAGAATGTTCTGGGTCGACAAAGGTCACCTGTGTTGATGTTGATGATGACGAATTGCGGATTCCCAACGTTGTCTTTTCAGCAGAATTTGCTTGCGATAGCGCGTTCATCATGGTAGAGAGAGGGAAAGACGGATGGGGTAGTTGTCAGTTACGGGTTCTCCTCAAAAAGGAGAGGTCGGTCGGCAGAAGTCCGCTGAATATGATTACAGCCAGCACGGTCAGCGCAAACCCCGCTCTCGCTTATCGCAGTCAAAATGCGTCAAGGACTCACAAGCTAGGCCTCTTGTTGAGCAAGCCTCTGATTACCCAGAAAAACGATGTCATATTGACGCTTTTGCCATATAGAATAAGTAGAGGCAAGAACCTTTGGTGATAACCACCACCAACATGTCTAGTCACATGCAGCGGAATGGCATGAGTTGAAATGGACGGCAACTTGGCCGAGAAAAAGGGCCAGACCGACGCCGAGGCCTCCAACCACTGTCAACACCTCTGTCTCCCGCATCATCCTCCTTCTCCCGACCACCCCAAAAAAGAAAGCGGGGTTTTTTTCCCAGCTGCCCTATGTCTCATCTGAGTCATGATCAGGGATCAGCCCTTCGCTTTCCAGCCTACACGTAGCAACCGAGTACCACCAGCACCACCAGAGACCCATCCTTACCCCTGCTCCTCCCACACGTTTGATGACCTACACACCGTTACAGACGGCCAGTCTAGCCGCCAGCCTTCCTGTCTCCCAGTTTTGGGAGCAGAAGAAAAGAAACACTTTAAACCCAACCATCCCAAAGCCAAAAGCCTGAAGTCGGCATTGCCAGGCTTTTGGCCGTGGAAATGTTGCCTTCCGTATTGTTGGGTCACAGATCGGGTTCCGCCAAGTCATGGCCCTCGTCCTGCCCCCATTACCAGATGCGAGCAGGCATTTCTTTGCCAGAAAACGTCCCTGCCCTGGCCAGCCAGTGGTCATCCTAAATTTCAAGCGCGTGTTTGTTGCTATCTGGGCCGGAAAAATCTTCTGACCACAGACACATGGACTAGTAAGCATGGCCAAGGCGTATATCTCTGTGACAGCTCACTGGGTGTGCTGGGTGGATGCTGCTGGGGGTGACGGTGGCTCTCAGCTCGGCGCACGCCTCTCTTTCAAAAACCGCCCATGGGAATGGTGCAGGGCTCTTTACCCCAAGTCCTCTGGTGGCATCACGTGCCCAGAGGACCAAGGCGTGTTGAAATTAATCTGTCTTGGAGACCGGCCAACACAGGTCAGGAGCTTTGGTCGGCTCTTCCGCAACGAGGACCGAGCGCATGGCTTGGGTGTCAAGACCTTGTGCCAGGAGAAGGTGGGTGTGCGATAAACAGGACGTATCTGCTGGCCGCCCTTAAGATCGGGTAGGCTGGAGCTCAGCCCATGCCTGGCAATGTCATGAACCCTGTCGTTCAGAAATATTTTAAAGAGATACCCGGGTCTGGACTGCCTGCTGAGGAAGGCTCGAGGTATCTGAGTTTGCTCTTTCGCCAGTTCCTCGGCTTCCGTCCGCCTGGGCAGCGTTGCAGCGTCAGCTCGGCCTCCCCGTCCAAACCGTCTCATTGTTGACTGGCAACACCGCTGGAATTCCATCCTCCACATGACTAAAGCGATTGTGGCAGCGCAGCAGGGCAATGCATTACGCAGTTAACGAGTGACACATTGGCCTGACAAGCAGCGGTGCGGGACCTGGGGTGTTGAGCACCGAGAGTGGAGGCAGGGTGAAAGAGACTCTGCACCATCCTTGCCAGTTTTGAAGAAGCCACTAAATGTCAGTGCGACAATGCCTTGTCAGCATGAGCATTGTGGTGATCTTAGTTCTGGATCGATCGTTGGACACTCTTGATAACAAAGTCCGCCGGCGACGGAGGAGGAGACGGACACAGTTGCGGACACAGAGCCCTTTCTCTCGTCAAATCCACAAGGCCCACAGTTTTCCCAATTTCATCTGTCTCATTAGGCAGTGGTTCGGGGTCTTGGCTAGTGCAGGTGGCGCTTCAGCTCTCAGGGTGCAATCATTCAGATGTCCAGGGTGTGTTGAAGCTTTTGCCGGGGAAGAGGAGGAGGAGAGGAGTATCATAGAAACGACGTTACCGACGTCTGCCTTGAAAGAGGTTGGTGCGAATTTGAGGCGGAGGAGGAGATGGGAAGATCAGTTTGGCTAGTTGCCCCTCGACCCAGCGGCTTGGCGAAATCAAGGCTCCTTCTTCTCCACTATGAGAGCATGATGCTCATTACCTCCAACATGCATCTTGCTTTTAAGGCATTCAAATGAACCAACAGTTACTGGGTGGACACCCATCCTGGATCACCTTACAAAACAATAACTCAGGCACTTTCCTTCCACCACACATTACGAGAGTAAAATGCAGGAATGGATTAGGTACCCTTGCTGATTGATCAACTGGAGACATCTGTTGGTATGATTCAGTTCCCAAATGTCCACGGTGACACCATCAGCGACGTTACGCAGTTGAGTGCCAGAAGTAGCCGTAGCGGCAGCAGCAGGCAGCAGGCAGGTGGCAGAAAGACTAAATGGGTGACTTCTGGCAATCTTTAATTTAACCACTCACCAACGCATGCAATGCAGGCACCATCAACACACAGAGACCAGCTTAGATCATGGTGCATCTACTATCAGCAGTCTCAACACCGTTGTTTTTGTATGGAGTTACCGACCAATAGACTTCTGAGGTATCCATAAATGGCGACGAATGGCCCAAGCTCGCTCTCGCCCGCCATAGAGGTGTGTGTCCTGCCCAGGCCAAGCAGCGTCCATATCTGAAGCGGACCTTCAGCACAGCTGTGGAAAGTCATACAGGACATCAGCATCCGGCGTTCCACAGTTAATGTGGATCGTTTGACTTTCATCAAGCTGATTAGGCATGGATCTTGATGATGTTGTGGCCCACAATTTGTCGAGTCATGATTAGTTGCCGGTCACTTCACCATTCTCTTCAAAAAGAAATGGTCCTCTTGAAAACTTTTTTTTAAAAGTACATTTCTAACTGCAATTTTTTTTCTCTTTTCCCCAACAGTTCATTTGATGGTCTTTGCTAGGTGAGGAGAACTGTAAAGATAGCATGGTTTCATGGACAACACCGTATTACATTTTACTCACGTTATTTTAGAAGTTCTCGCATGGTCAATGGTTTTGAGGTCATGTTGCTGTGAGATACAGCTATTAATTATGTCCTTTGAGAAACAGAATGTGGCATTTTAACGTGCATTTATACCTCAGAATTTTTAATAGTGGTCTGGCAAGTCATATTTATAATTTTTTGGGGTCATGTCTGCTGTTGAGATACAGCTTTATCATGTGTCTTTGGAACCAAAAATGTTGGCTTTTAAGTGGCATTTCTCCCTCAAAATTTTTTACAGTGGACTGGAGAAGTCATTTTTTATAATTTTTTGGGTCCATGCTGCTTTGAAATGCAGCATATACTACAGGTCCTATTATAAAAAATGTGTGTTTCTAACAGACATTTGTCTTCACATATTGTCCACCAAAGTGGCTTCAAGTCATGCTTTGAAATTTTTGGGGGGCATTTTGCTATGACATGCAGATATATACAGGTCCTATTATAAAAAAAATGTTGTTTATTCTACAGACATTTGTTTCTTCACAATTGTCCAAGTGGCTCAAGGGTCATGCTTTGAATTTTAGGGGAATTTTGCGTGTGACATGCAGTTAGTACAGGTCCTTATATAAAAAATGTTGGTTTCTTACAGACATTTGTTCTTCACAATTGATCCAAAGTGGTCAAGGTCATTGCTTTGAGATTTTTGGGGGCATTTTGATGCTGACATGCAGGTCTTACTACAGGTCCTATTATAAAAAAATGTTGTTTCTAACAGACATTTGTTATTTCACAATGGTCAAGAGTGGCCTCAAGGGTGATGGTGCTGTTCAGACGAACAGGAATAGGTTTAGAACTCTGTTTATGGACACATATTGCAAAACTGACTTGTTTTTGCCAAGATCTTTATCCATAGATATCAATCAACCTGTTGGAGACAACCATTTTAATACAATTAAAAAAGAGAACAAAGACATGGTGGGATTCCAGCCTATTTAAAAAAGTGTTTTTCTAGAGATAACTACTAAAAAACTTGGATGGTACAAAATAGCTGGTTAAAAAATTCCTCTGAATTGTAAGGTGGGGTACAGGAAAATTGACCAGATGTAGGCTTATTCAGAGACATGGAGTAGGTGCACGGGACAGGAGAACAAAGTACAGAGTACAATTTCCTCCAGCAGTTGAGTAAAATGAGAAAAAAAGAAATGCCAGAGAAAAAGGGCACCTGGGGGTGGAACAGGAGGTTAAACCACCAGTATTTCAATGTGAAGTAATTGGTCGCAATCATACGGAGGAAGCAAGCGCTTACCAGGACAGGGACAGTATATGTCAGTCGAATCTTAAATGGTGGTGAAAGACTCCTTTTTCTGGCACTTTTTATTTTGGGGTGAGTTGCATGTTTGGGCTCATTTGTGTGGACCGGTCAGTATAGTCAAGGTCCAGTTCAACTAAATGGTGGTTTGGAACAGGAACTCCTTTTCCGGCAATTTTTTATTTTGAGGGTCTGGATCAGACAGTGTTATTATTAAAATTAATTTTTTTTTTTTATTTTTTTCATTAAAATTCTTTTTATTAAAATATTTATTTAATGTATATTTTTTTTTAAAATTTTTTTTTTTAAATTTATTTTTTATTAATTTTTTTTTTATTTTTTATTTTTATTAAGGTCGCCGCTGCACCGGGTCATACTGCGGTCCAGGCAGGTATAGTATGTCCGTTCAACTAAAATGGTGGTTGATTAGAATCTTTTTCTTGCATTTTTAATCTGTGGGTCAGAAAGGTTTATTGGTCATCTGTGTACCAGAATCAGGTTCAGTCATATGTCTGTTCAAACTAAAATGGTGGTTGAAAAGACTCCTTTTTCCGGCACTTTTAATCTGGGGTCCACATGCAGGTTTGGGGCTCATGCTGTGCCCAGGTCAGGTATAGTCAATGTCAGTGAAACTAAAATGGTGGTTGGATACTCCTTTTTCGGCACTTTTTAATCTGGAGGTTGAGCAGGTTTGGGGCTCATGCTGTGGCCCAGGACAGGTATAGTCAATGTCCAGTGATAACTAAAATGGTGTTGAAAGACTCCGTATTTCCGGGCACTTTTTTAAATCTGGGGGTCATTGCAGGTTTGGGGCTTTTGCTGTTGCAGGGACAGGTTATAGTCAATGTCAGTGAATGAAACTAAACATGGTGGTTAAAGGACTCCTTTTTTACGCGCACTTTTTAAATCTGGGGGTCATGCAGGTTTGGGGCTCATGCTGGCGTTTCAATGTCCAGTTCAAGTACAAAATGATGGTTTCCAAATCATAACTCGGCTGTCTGGGCACTTTTTTTTTTTAAAATTTGTGGGTCATGCAGGTTTAAGGCTCAATGAAGTTGGTGCCATAGACAGGGATAGTGATTGGTCTGTGATTTTTTTCTGTGGCTTTTTACCTAAGTGTGTTGCTATGATGTGAGCTACGTATCCTTTTGTCTGTGTGGATGTTAATTCCAGCTATCCAGCCTTGTTTGGTGTGTAAGATTGAAGGTGTTGTTGCTCTCCCATAGACTTTAATGGTCACGGATCTTAATATTCATTGACATGAGAACTCTTGTCGATGATGGTCGACTATCGACCATCGACCGATGTTGATGGCCAACGTAATCGCTCAACACTAGTTTTGAATACTAAGGATAAAGTTTCTTAAATGGAGTCATTTATGAGGGTGTCTAAAACACAGGCTCCTTAAAGCCACATCAATACAGGACCATAAAAAGCCACCACCTGGACTGGTCCCTAAAAAAATATGTGTTGCAAATTATCTTGTGAAATGTGAAAAATTGCTACAAAATTTCTAATGTCATAAAAGAATAAAAAGACATTTAAATTGATTCCAACACAAAGTAGACATATGGTAAATTCTAGTTATAAACTATGTTGTGTGATATAACAATCTGTCTTACATGCAGACCTTCCAAATTTTCACAACATTTTCATATAAACAAGGACTGCACCGACAAAATTTATTACTAATTTAAAACACAATGGGCGACATGTATGAACAGGGCTGTGCCAGATGTCTGCCGTCTTTTCCGCCAAATATCAGGCACAGCCCCATTCATACATTTTTAAATGCCGGAGGCGGGTCGCACTAGAACTGTAGCGAAGTTACATATTTATAGCTTCGCTACGACATTTCTAGGTGCATTTCAGCTGGAACAGGTATAGCACTTTCAAATGGGTATACCTGATCCAGAAATGTCGCCCGAATGCTAGAAAGCGCCTAATTTATGACCCGCTATAGAGAGGGTCATAAATTAGGCACATTCTATGCCAGTATAATGCGCATGAAATTTGGCATGTCGCCCAATGTATCAAGAGAAATCATTCTCTACATCACATGGATGGGTAAAAACATTAAAACGTTATTCCCACAATTACTCCAGAAAGTGACGCATGCCAAATTTGAAAAATTGGGCTCTGTCATAAAGGTCAAAACTGGCTGCTGCAGTAATGGGTTAAAAGATTAAAGAAAAGTGGATTCGTATAATTGACTCCCTTTTAAATGAATTGAATCTAAAGTTGCTTTTTCTCAAAATTACATGCTTAAAGAAGACCTATGATCACCATTACCCATGTGGGAAAACACGAAAACTGATAGTAGATAAACTTATAAGTAGTGATGAGTGATTGTGTCAACTATCGTTATCGATTCGATAGTCGATATCGGCAATTATCATGACGATATCCGATAGTCGATAACAGATTATCGCCGATGACCATTAAAGTCTATGGGAGAGGAACAACACCTTCATTCTTACACCCAAACAGGGCTGGAGAAGCTGGAATTAACATCCACAACAGGAAACTGGATACGTGCTACATCTTAGGCAAGACAATTAGGCAACAAGAGTCACAGAATAAAACTGACACACTATCCCTGTCCTCTACCACAGCATGACCCTTAAACCTGCATGACCCACAAATTAAAAAGTGCTGGAAAAAGGAGTCTTTGAACCACCATTTTAGTTGAACTGGACATTGACTATCCCTGTCCTGGACCTCAGCATGACCCTTAAACACACAAAAAAAGTCCAAAATTTTAAACACCAATCAGGTATTAAAAGTGCCCAAAGAAAAAAAAGGAAAAAGGGTCTTTGAACCACCATTTTAAGCCTAGTTAACCCCTGGCCAAATGAACTATTAATATTTAACCTTTGTCCAGGGAAACCCCCACAGCATGCCCCTTTAAAAACCTGTCTGACCCACAGATTAAAAAGTGCCGGAAAAAGGAGTCTTTGAAACCACCATTTTAGTTGAACGGGACATTGACTATGCCTTCCTGGGACCGTAGCATGACCCTTAAATCTACAGGGACCCACAGATTAAAAAGTGCCAGAAAAAGGAATCTTTGAACCACCATTTTATTTTAAACAGGACATTGCTATCCTGTCCTGGACCACCAGCAAGACCCCTAAACCTGTCTGACCCACGGATTAAAAAGTGCCGGAAAAAAGGAGTCTTTGAACCACCATTTTAGTGGAACTGGACATTGACTATCCCTGTCCTGGGCCGCAGCATGACCCTTAAACCTTTCTGACCCACAGATAAAAAGTGCCGGAAAAAGGAGTCTTTGAACCACCATTTTAGTTGAACTTGACATTGACTATCCCTGTCCTGGACCACAGCATGACCCTCAAACCTGCATGACCCACAGATTAAAAAGTGCTGGAAGAAAGTAGTCTTTGAAGCAGTATTTTAGTGAAATGGACATTGACTATCCATATACTGTAATGCAGCATCACCCAAAAACCCGCACAGGTGCCCTTATGGACCATCAGCAGAAATTTTTTCAATAATAAATAAACTATATTTTAAGAAAAAAATGTCTAATACTGCTGCCGCTAGAGTTACTTGCCTTTCTACTGATGACATTGTTCCACCATGACATTAGAATGTGAAGCAAACGAAACAGATGTCCCCAGTAGGTCAACAAGGCCTGTCTAAAAATCCTGCATTGTACTGTCAAGTGGGTTGAAGGAAATTACTGATCAAGGCGGGTGAGGCTGTAAACGTGGATCACGCAGGTTCAGCTAGCAGGGCCGGAGTGGCCGTGACTGGGAGTTAAGACTGCTGGATGCAGGTTGCATTAACCACTGAAGAACAGATTGGCGACGCTGTTCGTTACTGACAGTCGTAGGGCACCGACCCAGTGATGACAGGCCTGATGGTCCTGCAACCGAAGATCCGCTGGCTTGCGTGCTGTCACCAGCACTGGAAGGAGTACCTTCTCTCGTACCTCTACCTCCATGTCCTACACCCCTCTTTGCTTGCTTATCACCTGCATTTCACTCCATGTTCAGAAAGATATAAATTTAAAAAGGTTTGGAAAGGAGTTTTTGACAGTTTTTTTAATTTGAAAGACAGCAAATCAAAAGCTGTTCTTAAATCTCCTAATTTCCAACAGCCAACTAGGATTGAAACAGAATTGTTTCTATCGAATACCTGTGAAATGCGGTCTGGTGGAAGAACCGTAAGACAAAATCAACAGTGTCCTTCCTTCAGTCCCAGGGATTTACAACTTCCCAGTAGGACTAGGAATTGATAGTTTTCAACAAACTATCATACAAGTGCGCTATCTGCGCCAAACTGAGATTCACCGAGCGCAATAAACTATTCAAAAGTTACACGGATGAGAAATTGCGTTTTTTGCAGCAATGACAAATGAGAAAAAGTTACTAGAAAATGTTTCTATCAAAATTGCCATACAACGTGGCTATTTGAAAAAAAAAAGGGCAGCACCACGTACAATAAGCTATTTAAAAGTTATAGGATAACAAACGGTTTTTTTTGCACCAATGAATACACAACAATTACTACAAAATTCTGTATCCAAATTTAAGTACAAGGTGGCTTTTGAAAAAAAACGGGGCGCACCAAAGTGCAATACAGCTATTTAAAAGTTATAGGATAACAAAAGGTGTTTTTTGCACCCAAATTTTTTGGAAAATACACCAAACCAAAATTACTTTAAAAAAAAGAAAAAAAAATTTTCTGTATCCAAATTTAAGTACAACGTGGCTATTTGAAAAAAACTGGGACGCACAAAATAAAAGGTACAATTTCACCTCAGGTGCGAGGTGTGCTGGCCAAAAAGTGGTAAAAAAAATGCCATTTCAATGCAGGTTCAAAGCAGAGTCTGGGCTGCACAATATACAACCTCCTTTCCAAAGCTTGTCTGTCCGTCCGTCCTGTTGCAAGTTCTGTCGGAAATAATGACAAAAATATACACTATTTTTTCTGGTAAAATGACAAACACACAGGGGCAACTTGATGGACCCTATTGAAGTCGGTGGGGTCTTTGAGCACCATTGGTCTCCGTTATAAAACAGATCCAATTCCACCAGTGCAGTGGAAGTTCCAAATGGAACCTCGGAGTAAAGTGTGAATGAGGCCTTATTCATTGGTCTATAGGATACAATGGGAGAATTAATTCACCTGTTTTTATCATAAATTTTCATACAATTACAAACAAGGTGAACAAATTAATCATTGCATCCCAATAGTCAGTAAAACCCCTCTACTCTAAATGGCAACAAAGAAACATTAAAAAAGCTATAAGAAAAAAAACTAATTTTAGTTAGTCCTTTCCCTCCTGCAAGTCAAAGATTTGGAGGTTAAGGTCAGGTGGAAAGTGGAGAATTCAAGGGGCAGGCAAAAATAGAACAGCCCCTTCTGCCTCTGGAGTTCATAGTTTGCACAGCTCAAGTAGTGAAGGGCTGCAGTGGCTCTCCCAGGCTGTTTTGCAAACAAAGAAGTCAGCACACTCAGCTCCCACTCTAACTGCTGCTGTACATGAAGTCGCCTGTAGCTGCTTCTACTATTACTGCTGCGGGAGGTCCCTGTTGGTCGGGAGTGCCCTGTTGGTCCTGGGTGATACATAGTGTTGTCACACCTTAGCCTCTCAGGACGTTTGCTTCCATCTTCCTTTGCACTTCAGCCACCCATAGCATGCGACACAGCCATTATCGGAGTACAACCATCTAGTTCCTGCTGAGTCTTCTGGCTCAGTAGCCTCTCACAATAACTCCTCTGCTGTTTCCAACAGCTAGAAACTATTAGTGGCCTCAGCTAGGTGCAGCCTGCATAGGCTGCCTTGTTGCTTTCCCTGGTTGTAGTATTTAATCTACTCCTACTCCTGCCACGGGTTACATGTTATCATGCCACCTTGGTGCCACAGCCTTTGACAGGGAATCATCAGGATTAGCAGGCACAGGTTTTTCCCTTGGGGGGTCTGCAGGCACGGAGTCAATCCTCCCCTCACTCCCTCAGCAAATCATTTGCCACTGATGAAGAGAGAGCCATTAATTCCTCCTCATGAGTCAAGAGGTAGCTCTCACAAAGGGAGTCCAAAGAGCTCTTCTGTCTTTACTTCCCAGGGGTCCCAATGTCATGCTGGGGCATTCAAGGTACCTTTTTTCCCCACTTGGGTCCCATGTTTGTGATGAGACTCATTAGAAGATTTGGGATAATGACTACATAAATTTATGGTCTTTAATTTTGGTTGATCAGTCCTTAGTTAATAAGGAACAGGTCCCTGTTGACAAGCCCAAGTTAGGAAGATGAGAGTGGCGAAGACCATTGGTAATTGGTTATAGAGTGTTAGCACTGCGCCACTGCCCTTTTAAGGGCTGTCTGTTTGCAGCCTCAGCCAGGGTTTTGCTTAATGTTTAAAGGGGTTGTCTCACTACATTGATTCATCTTACCTCAGTCCTGTTTTCTTGGTTACATTTTGAATTCAGGGGGGTGTTTACTGGCTTCTACTAGGCTGCAGTAGAAGCCAGGTCTGTAGCTACAGCAACTAGTGCTGGCAGCCTATCATGACAGATTGAACAGGTCTGTAGCTATAGTGACCTGAGGAATCAATGTAGCCCATACAAGAGAGGATATCTCATAATAGGTAGGATACTGTTAATGGACACATATTGTAAAGTGACCTGTTTTTGCACGATCTTTAACATCAAAAGCAATCCTTGAAGTGAGACAACCCCTTTAATGGATTAAGCACCTGAGTCAATCCCTGGCTGGGGAGGGGATGTTAACCTCTTCCTGACTGTCAGTCTTTGCTTACGATTACTTTGGTATCCTGGCTAGTTGGTTTGTGCTCGGTGTTATTTGGATTTCTTTCACTCAGGAACTTTGCGTGTATATCTGATAACTCTCATGTTTTCTCCTTCGGTACTGCGTGTCCTCCTGGTGTGACCTTGGCCCGTCTGACTTTGCTCTATTTGTATTCTGCTATATCTGTTCCCTGTTTGTCATTTGTTTTGTCATTTGTCTGTTTGGCATCTGTTTAACTAGGAACAGCTCAGGAAGAGGTTTGAGTGTGGGATCGCCCTTTTCGGGGTGGTTGCCTTGCTTAAGCAGGGTAAGCCAGGGCGAAACTGGGGCATCCCTTACGATATCTGAAGCCTATATCTTTTTTTCTCTGGATCCCAGCACCTACCGGACTATGGAACCGATTAAGGCACTGGTGGGTC